>CAUYQV010168365.1:0-22918 GCA_963574575.1 Galagoides demidoff
TCCATTCCTTTTTTTTTTTTTTTAATAATTGATAGCTGTATTCATTAATGCAAACATGGGGTACATTGTACTGTTTTCATATACAATTTGAAATACTTTCATCAAGCTGGTTAACATAAATTTCATGTCATTTGCTTAGTCATTGTATCAAAACATTTACATTCTAATTCTAGAAAAGTTCACTTGTACCCTTGTTAGGCAGATATATAGGTGATCTTTCCGGTCACCCTCCCATGACCCATCCGCCCTTCTCCCCTCCCCTTCCCCACCCCCTCCCCATATTCTTGGGCTAGAATTAAGTTGTATCTTTCGTTTGAGAGCTATAGATTACAAAAGGGCTGTGTACATTGGATACTTTTTCTTCCATTCCTGAGATACTTTGCTAAGAAGCACATTTTCCAGTTCCTTGGAAATCTTTTCATTCTAGGAGATACACAAAACAAATGTGAACCAGAGAGACAGCAAATCTAAAAAAGACAGAAGGTTCTTCTCAATATCAGGCTTTGGTGAGTTTATTAGCCCTACTTAAAATCAGTGTGCAAAATCATGGTGATGTGCATATTTTGAAGCAGAAGTGTCCATAACTTTCATTGGTGTCTTAAATAGGATTCATGAACTACAAGAAAGAAACTAAGGTTCAAACATAACTTTATCATTCATGTTTTGTAAGAGGTTGAAAATAACAGTTTAGGTAGGCTGGGGAGTGAAAAGGATGTAGGTAGCTGAGTTAGGTCACTTTCTACTCATACTCCCTGAATTAACCACCGTGGTGCTCTCTCCAGATGCAGGAAGTTGCCTGCAACATGTCACGTGTAATCTAAAACTCTTTGCAATATCAAACACAAATAATTTTAGGGCTACTTATCTTTGGGGTTATGTTCTACTCTGTAGCATGACATTGGGCCAAGAGTTGGCAAAAAACACATTCTGTTTTTATATTACCTGCCAGCTAAAAGTACACTTCTATTTTAAAGGAATAGGTGACCAAAAATGCATGTTCCTCATAAACGATAAAACATATACTATCTGGCCTTACCCATGAATGAATTAATAAATTGTGGTATATGTACACCATGGAATATTATGCAGCCCTAAAGAAAGATGGAGACTTTACCTCTTACATGTTTACATGGATGGAGCTGGAACATATTCTTCTTAGCAAAGTATCTCAAGAATGGAAGAACAGGTATCCAACGTACTCAGCCTTACTATGAAACCAACCAATTTATAGTTTATAGAAGAAGGGGAAAAGGGAGAGGGAGGGGTAGGGGAGGGGGACGATAGGTGGAGGGAGAGTAACTGGTGGGACCACACCTATGGTGCATCTTACAAGGGTACATGTGAAACTTACTAAGTGTAGAATATAAATGTCTTAACACAATAACTAAGAAAATGCCATGAAGGCTATGTTAACCACCTTGATGAAAATATTTCAAATTGTATATAAAACCAGTACATTGTACCCCATGATTGCATTAATGTATATAGATATGATTTAATTAAAAAAATTATATATATACACTATCTGGCCTTTTAAAGAAAAAGTTTGCTATTACTAAGACATACACTAAACAACTCATTCAGTCATCTGAGCAGTAGCTGATGTTTATTGAGGTCTGTCCAGCATGAAACCATATACAGGGGCTGGTGATGATGTGTCAGCAAAAGTGACCCAAATACTTCCATTTATGAATTTCACAACTATTTAGAAGGCTCAAAAATAAAGTGAGGTGCCATTTTACCATTGCATGTACATTTTAATGAATTAAAGGAATTATATAGTTTGTTAGAAGATAATGAATGCTTACAATAGAGCATGGGATGGAAATTTGGGAGTGGGGCTGGTGGGATGTGCTCTTCAATAGGTGGTTGGCATTGACGTCAGTGAGAAGGTGCTACCTCGGCAGACTTGATGGAGTTAAGAAAGTGAGGCCTGTTTCACACTCTCTCTTTTCTTTTCTTTTTTTGAGACTGAATCTCACTCTGTTGCCCAGGCTAGTGTGCCATGGCATTTTAACTCATGGCAACCTCAAAGTCTTGGGCTTAAGCACCCCAACTGAACTAGCTGGGACTACAGGCCCTGGCCATGATGTCCAGCTATTTTTTATTTTTTTAAGCAGAGATACGATCTTGCTCTTGTTCAGGATGGTCTTGAACTTCTGAGCTTAAGCCATCCACCTGCTTTGGCCTTCCAAAGTATTAGGATTACAAGTGTGAGCCACCACACCTGGCCAGCCTGTGGCTCTTTTGGACTAAGAGTGTAATAAGCAGATAGCCAGAGCAAAGCCCTGGAGGTAGCATCTTGTATTTAAGGAAGATTTAGAAGAACGATTAAGAGTTGACTTTGTGTATCCATAAGCCATGTTTTAACACTCTCAGGCATAATTTATCTAAACCATGTTTATTTTAAATGTTGGCACACAGAGATCTATCTTTGAGCTATTAAAATCTACCCAAGCTTAATGAGGCATCTGGGTTTCTGATTTAATGTTATCCACAAGGGTGCTGACCTGGTAATTCTGCCAGGCTGCTCGGGTCCCATGGGCACCTCTCTAGGATAAGGCAGAGGTGAGAATTTTAAACTGTCGTTAATTCTTATATTTAGGATAGTACAAAGGGAAATAGATGAATAAATGTAACTGTTTCAGAATATCTACTTACATATATAAATAGAAAAAAAAATTAGTAAACACAAAAATGATTTAATTGCTTTTTCTTAAGAATTGTGCCTGAGGAGGCTGGGCATGGTGGCTCACACCTGTAATGCCAGCACTCTGGCAGGGCAAGGTGGGTGGCTCACAAGTTTGAGACCAGCCTGAACCAGAGCCAGACCCTGTCTCTAAAAATAGCTTGGTGTTGTGGCAGGCGCCTGTAGTTCCAGCTACTCTGGAGGCTGAGGCAAGAGAATCGCTTGAGCCCAAGAGTTTGAAGTTGCTGTGAGCTGTGATGCCACCGCACTCTACTGAGGGGGACAAAGTGAGACTCTGTTTCTCAAAAACAACAAACAAAAAAAAGAATCATGCCTGGATGAGTTTCCAGGTTTGTATGTGTTAAGGCGTTCTTAATTCTGCACTTCTAATGTAGTAGAAACTAACAGCATTTAAATTAAAATTTAGCACAACTAAATATTCAGTGCCTCAGTTAGGCTAGTCACATGTGTATTGGACAATGTAAATTATAGCATATTTTTATACCTGCACAAAGTTCTATTGGACAGGGATGCTTTAACCGGCATGTTGAACATGACTTAGAACTTTACTGAAGAATTCAATGTGTAAGAATGAAGTTGTCCATAGAGATATATGTTTCACTTCAGGGGATAAAATAAGGGGGGAATGGTCAATTAACCACTTAGTACTAGATGGTTTAAGATTGTAAATCTTCTATCAATTAAAGACTGATGTTTAAATGAAAAATAATTTTGTGATATTATCAGATTATTCTAATGTCTTTCTTGAAAGCTCATCTTGTGTTATCTTCTTTTTCCCAGAAAAACAGAAAGCAATAATTTTACATACTGTCATTAAAATCAGTTTGTCGACTATGCCCTTTTGAATCTCTAGTCTCTGTCTTCTTAATGAGCGAATTTGTATATATTTACATATGTTATTTCTAAGTACAGGGAAGTGATATTTATTCAAAAAAAATGACCAGAACAAATATAAAAACAAAATATCTTATATTTACCTCAATATGGTGACTGCAACCCTTGAAGTTTAATGTTCAACATGCCAAGATAGCAGTTTAATTCCTTTAATTAAAAGAAGATAATTTTCTAGCACCCTAAAGGAGGCCAGCAAAGGAGTGGGAAGTCATTTGGGCTCTGGATTAAAGAAATACAGGCTGAAATGCTTGCCTCCTGGGGATTCAAAGGAAAAGTGGAAAAGAGATACAACTTCAAAGCCCCAGCCCCACAGATTGGGGTGGTCTTTGAAGAAACCTAGTAGAGGGTAATGGCTCCTCACTCAACAGTCCAAAGTTCTTCAGCTCCTGCAAAACTTATGGTGAATAAGAAAAAGAGCGTGAGGTAAGTTTTTCATAGATGGACCCATTAGATAGTCCTCATATTGGTAGAATCAATTGCTTGTGCTTGGTGGCAAGTTGTCATAGAGACTACAAGATAGAGTTGATCAACTCAAGCTGGAGAGAATCCTACTGACTTTTAGTAAACCAACAAAGAAGCATGGAAAAGCTCACAACTACTATTTTCCTAATTTTCTCTTCTAGTTTCATTGAAAAAAAAAAAAAGATGATTTTAAGTAGGAAAGACCAGGGAATAGAGTAATACCCAAGAAGGGACTTTAATGCATACATTAGCACTTATGCAATGGACTGGGCATCCTCAAACTATGGCCCACGGGCCACATGAGGACCACCAAGGACATTTATCCGGCCTGCTTAGCAGCCAACTCATCCCGGGGTCCACAGTCCAGCCCTCCAACGGTCTGAGGGACAGTGAACTGGACCCCTGCTTAAAAAGTCTGAGGACCCCTGCAATGGACTGTCACACGGCCATTCCCGTGCAGACTCTTGCTTGCTGTACTGAGAAGCATATCCACCTGTGGACTGACAAATATCCAGAACCTCAAGGATGGGATGTGAGAAAAATATTTTCATACTAAAATGTCAATAACAGGATTATGAGTGACCCATCTTATATGTCTCTATGTGCCTTCCAAATTTTATGCAATGGGCACTTACAGATTTTATAAACAGAGAAGAGAACAGAACTAGAAATGGTACAATTAAAAGGCTTTATGTTTTCTTTTTGCTTCAGTAGACGTGTCTGGAAAAAATAACAAGGTACACAAATCTTGATGTTTACCATGACAGAGAAATGGCTGCCGTGTTACCATAGCACATACATTTGAAGATGTAGCTGAAGTTATGAATAGTCCTGTCCACAGATTTTTCAGGTAAAATACTCACTCAAACTTAAACCACCAAATTTCTAACAAAAGCTTAAAATTAAAAGCAGAACAAAAAGACCAAACAAGATGCTATAGCTAACGGATATTTTATTCTCAAAACTCGTATGGCGTCCTTTCCTTGGTTAGTATAAAATGCTGCTAAAGTATAAGAAACTACCCACCCCAGGAACCAGTTAGCAAACTGTGTATCACGGAGTCATATTCAGCCATAAGAAAAGATGGGGACTTTCAACGCTTTGTGTAAACCTGGATGGAGTTGAAACACATTCTTCTCAGTAAAGTGTCTCAAGAATGGGGGGAAGGTATCCAAGGTACTTAATGGTAATATGAAATCAATAAAAGAAACAGTTACATGCCACAGAAGTAGAGTCTCGCAAGGGGGAGGGGAGAGAGGAGAGGAGGGAGGGGGAGGGGGAGAAGAGAGGAGGGGGGAGGAGGGAGGGTAATTGGTAGAATCTCACCTAATGTGCACCAGCGAGGGTGGTCAGCGCGCCCCCTGGTGGGCGCTCAACTACAACTTGAACTTTACCTTAGCTTTGAACACAATGTAACCTAAACATTGGTTCCCTCATATCAACCTGAAATTAAAAAAAGAAAATACTGAGACAGTGCTCTATTTATGCTGCGTCTAAAACGGTGGGGAGAAAGGACAGATGGGAAGCAAGTGTGAGGGAAAGGAAGAAAAACAACTAAGGCCTAGGAGGCCTTAGGCCCTGTGGATTTCAGATGAAATCATTACAACATGCTTTTGTTACATTACGGAAGACAGTGGGAGAAAATACAATGTAGGTTCAGGTCGCATAATCATTTTCTGTTAAATGTTTGGAAGTCCTGCCTTCTTCCAGGCACCCCAATTACACAGCAGAGTATAATTATTGTACAGTCAATTGAGTCCACCAAATGGGCATGTTTATGAAACCTGATTTATCCTCCATCCTTGCAACACCGTGTGGAGCGTGGCTTCGCCTCCTACCGAACCTGCAGCCAGTAAAGCTGTCAGAGGGCGTCTGCTCAGCCCCAGAGTATGACAGGCCAGGCTTGAGTGATCCTTCTGAAAACAGTACTTAGCTGTTTTCCTATCAAGTGTACCGCAGAGAGAGAAAGGCAAAGATAGAGATGTGGTGTCTGGGGACAAGCTCCATACAAGTTTGATGGCTGCCGTCCCAGCCCTGACTCTCGCTGTTTTGAGCAAGTGCATTTTTCATTAGCCTAAACCAATAGCAACCAGACCGTCTACATTTAAGCCATGACCTTTTCCATATAAACCTGGACTTGTTTTTCTTATACTTCAATAACTGAAAATTATTTATGAAGGTTTGCAGAATTATCCTAGATAGCTCCTGGGTTTTGTCACTTTACAAACCTCATAAGAACATCTTTGAATATGTTTTCTTCTAAGTTTTTGAAGCAATTATTCCCACTTTGGTTGAGGCAATGTTTTTATTTTATTTACTTTTTTTAAAACAATTTTTTAATGAAATCATAACTGTGTACATTAATGCATTTATGGGATACAGTGTGCTGATTTTATATGCAATTTGGAATACTTACATCAAACTGATTACCATAGCCTTCACCTCAATTGATTACTGTGTTAAGACGTTTCTACTCTACTCTTAGTAGATTTGACTTGTACCCTTGCCATATGCACCATGGGTGAGGTAGGAAATGTCTTTTACTCATGCATTTGTACAATTTTGACGGCTTCTTCTATTTGTGGTGATGAGGGTGATGTTTTTTTTAATACCATCAGTGATTTTGACATGGTCTCTGTAAAGCAGGTAAATCAAGTGTGTCTTTTAAATGTAAAAAAAAAAATTCCTGATGGTCTGAGGCTATTTCAGAAGTGACAGAATTACATAATAGGTGGTTTTGTTGAATTTACTGATCAACCCCGTGCGGTATATATATTTTCCTTATTAATTGCTTCATTCTAGCTAATTGCAAAAGAATACAAAAGTTCTCATTTTATGTGGGATTGAAGGAAGGGAGATATTTATTCAGAATTAATGAGAACACTGTGTGGTCTCTAGTCTGCCTGTAATTCTTTATCTCCTAGATCTGAGCATGGCCTAATATGGGGTCTCTAAAGCAAGATTCCCTTTATCTACTTTTGACATCCAAATGAAAAAAGATTTTTTCAGCCTCTCCTAATACCTGAGCACAGTAGCCAGCCTCATGTTGCCGGCCTCGGAGGGCAGTAAACTAACACATTACGGTAAACAGATGTTTTCTCTGTTATCATCAACCATCTGGCTGCAGGCCAAGTCCAATCCGAGGAGTAATTTCAACTGGTCTGTCTGCTAATGTGCAAACTGACTAGACAGTCTCTCCTGCTAATCTTTCCATCCTGCAGGTGACGTTGCTTCTGGTGTGTGATTCATGCAAGAGCAGGAAGGAGAGAGATCATTTCAGAAGATTTAATTAATTCTTAGTTGCAATTTTGTCCAATTACCTGTTTAAAATATAAAACGTACAGCATTCGATATGCTAACATCGAAACTGAATACGATGGGCAGAATTAGGGAGAGCGTTGAAACAAATTTTCTTAAACACTGGAATCAGCTGTGATGTCTAATTTAATCTTTATTTAAAGAAGCCCAGCCCCTGGAGACCATGAAACTAGGTTGCAAACTGCCTACTAAAAAGTAACGGAACGAAAGCCACGCTTTCTAACAGTACTCAGAATCACGATCGTGTCACATATTACTTATTATTAGTCACCGAATATTATTTTTCTTAGAATTGCCTTCATTTATTTCATTATTTATTTTAGCAATGATTCTTAAATTACATGAATGTAATGTTTATGTCGACTTTGTGTGCTTCATCCAGACTAAATTCATTTAAATAAAGCAAAGAAAAGTTACGATATATAATGATTTTTTTTCGAGACAGAATCTCACTTTGTTGACCTTGGTAGAGTGCCGTAGCATCACAGCTCACAGAAACCTCAAATCCTTGGGCTGAAGTCACCGAGCCAGCGTCCAGAGATCTTTCAATCTTTCAATCTGGAGCAGTTTTTGCTTTTTAGTTCTGGGTTTTCTTTTGTTTGTATAATGACATGCCCAGTTTAATCTCTGGGACAGTAGATGGTGCTTGTGGGTAAGACTCAACCACACCATAAAAGACTGAGTTGGTTAATGCTATAATGGGCCTGCAAGTTGACCTCCCTGTTAGTAGGTGGCGCCAGCCAGAAGGAACAAGTGTTGTTTTGGGTCCTGTGACAGCTCTAGCCCCTCAGGAGAAGCACTTGGCTGCCCCAGGTGGTGAATGGGCCCTGGAGCTGCAGGTGGTTCCTCATTCTCTGCCACAGCAGAAGTGGGTGGGGAGTGACTGGCGGGGCTGCATTGGGTGAGCTGCCCTTAGGGTTCACCAAAGCTGGCAAGATGTATGTGTGAGGCAGGGTCAAGGTCTGCTCTCAGCTTGTAGGGTGGGGCCCTGGCAATCACAAATCTCCCCTCCTTGCCACTCAGCAATGCTAGTGCAACCTTGGTAGTGAGATCTGGTCCATGGGCCTCTTCCTATGTCCCCCATATCAATTCCTGATCATGTCAAAGAGAAGCCTAGTGGTCCTGAGCTGCCCCTGTGGGTGGTGCCCATGCAGGAGCGATATCCCTCTCCCTGGGGGATGTCCCACTGGGACAGATTCACTGGGCGAGCAGCACCAAGCAGGGCTGGGAGGAGGGAGCTTGCTGCCCCCCTCAGGCCACTGCAGGACTCCCAGAGGAAAGACTTGGGCCCCACTCTCTGTGGGAGCCCCAGTGTGGTGGACGCAGCAACGGGGAGGGAAAGCTGCTCCTGTGATCCCTGGATCAATCTCTCTCAGGGCCAGAGCATGTCAGGGGGAGGGAAGGAGAAGAGTCTAGTGAAAGAAAGTGAGTACCTGGTAGGCCACCAAGCATATGCAGCCTCTGGGGTCACTCAGATTCCTAGGACCCACTGGCCCTGTGCTTCCCGTAGTTTGTGCTGGAATCGGGAAGCACTTGTGTGGGAATGAGGGAGATGAGACTGGAAGGGAGGAAGCCCCCTGGGGTGACAAAGTGCAGCGTCATGGAGAAGCAGCAGGTGTCTGCCATCTCTGCTCAGTTCTCCTGTGACAGGAATTAACCCCAAGGGTGTTGACACCTGCTGATGTCCGGGCGGTGTGGTGACAGCTCAACTGCTCCCTGAAATAATTGAAGAGGACAAGAACAAATGAAGTTTTAGCGAGAAAGGAAATGTTTGTTGTAATGACTTGAATTGCAAGCTGAGCCTCATTGTGGTGACTACAGGCCCTGAGGAAAGTACAGTGTCTGGATTTTATACACAAATTCCAGCAGTATCAGCTGCTTCTGGGAAGCTTCCCAAGGACTTGGTTCACTCTGTTCCCATAGCATATTCCCACAACAACTCATATCTATCTGCCCATGTCAGAAGGTCCCTGGGACATTGCTCAGTCCCCCAAAATAACCAGCTCCCCAAAACAACCCACCTGCAAGCTCTGGATCCCCATTCCCATAAGTCAGGCCAGCCTGACCGAAGACAGTACACAATGGCCCAGATAGCCCACTGCACCTGCCATCCACCCTGCTCATGTCTAACTAGCCACCTAACAGTGCTTTGTCCTCAAGAAGCTCCTACTTCCCTGGAAGCAGCACTTTCGGCTTCTAAGGGTAAAGGAAGAGCTCTCCAGTAGCTGAGCAGCCCACTGGCTGCCAGAGAGGTGGTGGAGGGAGCAGTGAACCTCTCCCCCCACACTTCTCGCTGACCTCCGTTGATCTTTACCTGATATCCAGCTCCTTCAGGTTCACAGCAGCAGAATTCATCTAACTAAGGGAGTGAGGCTGGTATGCTCAGAACTCAGAGGCTATTAATTCTAGTTTCTTATTTTTATAAATAATGTACTTTTATTAAAGTATTTAATGTACTTTTAAGGCCAAGAGAAATGGAGTTACTTACCTAAGGGAATAACTGGTTATTACCAGAGCTAAACTGGAAACCCAGTGTCTTAGTTTGTGTTGTTGTAAGTGAGTTATTGACAGTTTGGGTCAATTATAAACAACAAAAAGCATTTCTTATGTTTCTGCAGACTGGAAGTGATCAGGTTGCCAACACTGTCAAGTTCTGATGAGTGTCCTTTTCAGGGTTGTGGACTGTGGACTATTCATTGAATCTTTATGTGGTGGAAATAGCTCAAGAGACTCTCCCCAGTCTGCTTTTTAAGGGCAGAAAGGGCACTAATCCCAATCATGAGGGATCCACCCTCATAACCTGGTTACACCCCCAAAGGGCCCACATCCTAATACTGTTACCTTGGAGGTTAGAATTTCAACATATGAATTTTGGAAGGACACAAACATTCCATCCATTATATCCGGTGAGCTTTTAATATTCAATGCTGCTTTAAAGCAAATGTGTATTTCTTTAGCTTAAAGCAAATGGAATGCATAGAACATGACTGTCCTATCACACACTGGCAGAATTTATTTTTCATTTTTTTGACTAAAGACCTGCATCAGAAAACTGAATAGAATTCACAGCCAGTCCTGTAAACAGTTTAGAGACCATCACAGTCAGTTTCTCAGGATGTGGAATTCAGGATACCTGAGACATGGGTTTTTCATTTTGACTGTCATTAATTATTTAATTGAATGGACTACAATAAGGCACTTACTCTTTATAAGCCTCAATTTCCTCCCAATGAAACAGAAGCATAAAAAATTGCTTTTGAAGTCAGTCCCCTTTGCTTGAAATTTTATGAGAACAACAGTGTGAGTTTGGGAGGAGTGGTTGGCAAATGAAGAAGTGAATATATTAAAAACCCAGTTCAGTTTTGCTAGGGGTTAGTGCTGAGTCTATTGCATGTTAAATTCCATAGTTCCTCAACTGGATTAGCAAGTGGGTAGATAGAGTTATTGATTAGGACACTAGTGATTAGCCAGTAAATTATGCATGACTGAGTTTAAGTAGACCAACAGGATACTTTTGGACTGTTTCCCACAAGACAAATTAACATCCACAGTTCATTTTCTGGAATCATGTGGGACTACTCGCGGATTTACAAATGGGAGATAATGGGTCTTTTAAAATTTTAATTCTAAAATAAAGGATAACTGAGAGATTTGAAAATGAGTTCTAACATTATGGGAATTTTTTTTATAGTTATGAAGGTCCTAATTCTTCCATCCGTCTCTATATTTTCTAGATACTTTTATTAGAAAGTGCATGATGTATCTATGGTGAAATTCCTACGTAGTAGATCAACCAAGTATTTGTGTTTTTTTTTTTTTTTTGAGACGGAGCCTCAAGCTATCCCCCTGGGCAGAGTGCCATGGCATCATATCTCACAGCAACCTCCAACTCCTGGGCTCAAGCGAGTTTCCCTCAGCCTCCCAAGTAGCTGGGACTACAGGAGCCTGCCACAACACCCAGCCATTTTTTTTTTAGTTGCAGCCATCATTGTTGTTTGGTGGGCCCGGGCTGGGGATTCGAACCTGCCACCTGAGGTGTATGTGGCTGGTGCCTTAGCCAATTGAGCCACAGGCACCGAGCCTCAACCAAGTATTTGAACACTATTATTTAGCCACTGTCAACAAGACCATGATTATTCTCTGTTCTCTGTTATTTTTCTTCTATACTACTAATATTAAAGATTAATTTTGTCTTCGCTGAATTAATTTTACCTTTAACAAGAGCTTACTTCTCTTAAGGTCTAAAGTGAGATACTTAGGAGTCAGCAGTTAGTTCTAGCTGCTGTTTTAATGAAGGAGAACCGTGGTTAACCCAATGGGGAGTGAACAGGGTTTTCAAGTGGTTGCCTATTCTGATTAAATGATGGGACGAGTTTTCAATGCTCACAGTTTAGGTCTGTCTTTGAGGATCAAGGCATATTTGCTTACCTTGGTGTGTCCCTTTGAACGGGGGTGAAACAACCCACTTTCTAACCTCTCCTTGACTTCTACCTTTGTCCAGCTAAACTCGGCAGCGGGTTGTTTGAATGGGCACACTGCCATCATGGCAGATGGACCAGGGGCATCGAGTTCAAGAGCCAGAATGTATGTCGTATTTGACTAGGAAGGACACATCAACGCTAGTGTGTGGGGAAGCAGCATTTGGTGTACAATTTCCCTCCCTGTAGCTGGGGACATGACCTACCACTCTGGCTGAGCAGTGAATTAACTTTGCAGTCTGAAACATTTAAGCCTAATCATTGCAGATCTGTTACCGAGGAAATCAAGGGTAGAATTCAGGGATTAGGGAGTGGAACATGTAAAGCTTTGTTCTCAAGATGTTTTTGGAAGAAAATGTTGAATACAGATATTTTTTCAAAAAAAATATTATCTTCATCCACAAATATCATATTGATCTTTGACTCTATTCGTGGTACTTATAAGGTAGCACATCTCATAAACAATCTTTCAGAGAAAAGATTTATGGTTTTCCTCTTCACATAAGCACAAGTACATTATCTGAGCAATAGCAATTTTATATCTTACATCTCTTTCATCTTTATATAACCCGGTAATATATCCTGAGTTCTCCTCTTCCATTCCCTCAAGGCCACCTTTTCTCTCCAACTGTTGTTCTGTAATTTACATTTAACTTCACCAGGGAGGAGTGTTTTGGCAAACATCAAGGTCATCATCCGCCTATCCCCACCCTCTTAACCATTCTGCTCTGTGATCTCTGCTGATGATGTTACAGTGACCTGTTTACAAACATCAAGGTCATCATCCGCCTATCCCCACCCTCTTAACCCTTCTGCTCTGTGATCTCTGCTGATGATGTTACAGTGACCTGTTTACAAACATCAAGGTCATCATCCGCCTGTCCCCACCCTCTTAACCCTTCTGCTCTGTGATCTCTGCTGATGATGTTGCAGTGACCTGTTTACAAACACCAAGGTCACCATCCACCTATCCCCACCCTCTTAACCCTTCAGCTCCGCGATCTCTGCTAATGATGTTACAGTGACCTGTTTACAAACATCAAGGTCATCTTCAACACTGATTTACCTTTTACTGCCATTACTATTCTTCCAATTTTGCCAGTATATCACCAATTTGCCTACTTAGTCTTTTCCTTTCCACGTTCAATTTTGTGACTTTAATCCTTAGCCTCCGCATAGCTCACCTTCACCAGGAACATGCTCTCCTGTGTACTTGTCATCGTGTTTTTTAAGTCAAGAAGTCCAGGTCATAAATCCTGTCACAGGCATTTACTGTCTGTTTCATCCTGAAGCATTTATTAAACTGTACTTATCTCTGAGAAATATGGGAAGGAAAAAAACAATGTTGCACCTACAGGCATAGATACAAATATGAAGGTATCATCTATGGTAAATATTTACTATTTTTTTTGGCTCGGCACCTGTGGCTCAATCGGCTAAGGCGCCAGCCACGTACACCTAAGGTGGCGGGTTCGAATCCCCAACCCGGGCCCACCAAACAACAATGATGGCTGCAACCAAAAAATGGCCGGGCGTTGTGGCAGGCACCTGTGGTCCCAGCTACTTGGGAGGCGGAGGCAGGAGACTCGCTTGAGCCCAGGAGTTGGAGGTTGGTATGAGCTGTGATGCCATGGCACTCTACCCAGTGGGATAGCTTGAGGCTCCATCTAAAAAAAAAAATTTACTATTTTATAAATACTATCAGCATCATCGTTAAAGTGATTTTGGCTGCACCTCACTCTGTGGTACACGTATGTCATTCAGATAGGTCATTGACCTATCTAAGCCATATAATGACCAAGCTCTACTCACCCCTCAATTCAAATTTATGGAAGATGGGGTGTCCAACCCACAGCCTTCAGGCTGCAAGCAGCCCAGGATGGCTGTGAATGGGGCCTAACACAAAATTATAAGCGCAGTTAAAACGCTATGATTTTTTCTGGTGATTTTTTTGGTAGTATGCAATTGTGCGGTTCTCAAGTGTGAACTTCACAGACAGGAATGGCATGTCGTAGTGTCACATAAAATAAACATACGTACATTCTCGCTGTTTGTAGCACGTTCCATGTGGGCAGCTCACACTGCGTCACCTTCCAAGCTCAGACAGTCTAATTGACACCATCAGACATTACATGTACCCATGGTGACTTGGTGAGGCAATGCTTATTAAAAATGTTTCAACCTGCTATTGCAACATAAGGCATTTAATGTTATTTAGAAATCAGATGAGCATTCTTCTTGGATTATTACACAACTTCCACACCTTGCTGGAGCCTCACACATCACCTGTATTGGCGGCCGAGATGGGGGAGGGCACAAACCTTGCTTTCTATATTCCTATCAATTAATTATCATAATAAAAATAAACAGCCCCTTACTATTTATTATTTTTTAATCTTAGCATGGCTTCTACATCTCAACAGAAAACGGAAAATTACCAATGAAAGAGGATGGTTCAATAAAAAGTAGACCGATGATGACCTTTTTTGTCAAATAGTGAGGCACTCTGCTTAATTTGTAGGGAATTTGGGCAAGTTTTCACAGATAATAATTTGAAAAGGCATTAATATGCAGACATATGTTGCCAAATTAGGTGTGGATGAAGGATTATGTGAGAAGGACAAAATAGTGGAACTGAAAAAAAGTTTGTGTTCCCAACAACAACAACAAAATTTTTAAGTTACAACTTGGATGGGTTTCATTGTAAAAGCTAGTTACGTGGTAGCATATTTAATAGCGAAAAAAACAAAACCATTCATGGAGGGGTGGGTTTATTAAGCAAAGTATGGATAGCATGGGAGATATAATTTACCCTGAAAAAGAAGGGGAATATTTCTAAAATCAGTTTGTTTCACCAGGCTATAGTCAGGGGAATTGAAGAAATTGGAAAATGTATGGAAATAAATTAGGAGAGTAAAGCTGATAACTTTAACTTCTAGGCTTTGGTGATGGATGACAGCACAGATGCTACAAACACAGCTCAACTCGCCATTTTATTGATTTATTCATTTATTTTTTGCAGTTCTTGGCCGGGGCTGGATTTGAACCTGCCACCTCCAGCATATGGGGCTGGTACCCTACTCCTTTGAGCCACAGAGGCTGCCCCAACAACTCACCATTTTTATTAGATGTATTGATGAAGAATATATAGTCATTGAAGAAATGGCTTTTTTAGCGCCATTAAAAGACATGACAAAATCAAAAGATTTATACAAAACAGAAAAAAAATGTGTTAATAGGATTTTCTTTGTCCATTGACAACGCATGTGGTCTGGCACCCTGGTGTTGGTGGATGAAAGAGAGGGACTTGTAAAATTAATAGAAAGTGATGCACCTGCCACCCAAAACTCACACTTGATGAAGAAGCATCATTGCATAGGACATCAGGAAAAGGATGCACAAAAGCCTTAAAAATGGATGACATCATGCAAATAGTCATCAAAACCATAAATTTTATAAGGGCCAAGGGATCGAATCATCACTGGTCTTGGGAGTTTCTTCAAAGTATTGATATTGACTATGGGTGACACCATTTACTTTCTGGAAGTAGGACAGCTGAGTCAAGGCCAAAGGCTGAAAAGATTTTATGATTTGCGATACATTATCAAGCCCTTTATGGTTCAAAAACCAAATGTGTGACACATCTTGACCACGAAACCTGGCTCATACGCTCACCATTTTTTAGTGGATCTAATTGCTTATTTAAGGGAGTTAAACGTGCATCTTCAAGGTGAAAACCAACTTATCAATACAGTGTCTCAGACCGTAACAGTGTTCCAAATGAAACGGAAATTATCTCAAGCTCAAATTAAGACAAACAGTTCTATGCATTTTGACATGTTGGCTAAACACAGTCCTGTGAACAGCAAAAAACATGCAGGCTTGCTTTTTGATTAGATGCAAGAATTTGAAAACAGATTTCAAGACTTCTGGGAAAATAATCAATATTTTGGTGCATTCGTGACTCCATTTTTAATCAACATAAATATGTTACCGGCCAATTTTCAGATGGAATCCATAGAGCTGCCGTCTGACGTTCAGCTTAAAGAAAAATGTGACCATGTCTTTACTGGACTTGTATAGGTCCTGTCTTCCAGGCACTTTGATAGATCCAACTTCCTCACTTCACAATCACACCTTATTCAGGTCATTTTTTTTTAGCAGCTCCTTCATGAACAGTAAATTTTTTATTGTTCTTATTTTTATGTAAAAATAAATTATAATGTTTACTTTATGTAAACAAATGGATCATTCTTTCTCAACTTTTTCAAGGACTCTGGCATAAGTATACCGTTCTTTGAAAGGTAGAAGGGATTGGTTCCAAAAATGTTTTAATCCTGTGGAGCTATGGGTATAAAGAAGTGATGAGAATTAAAGGGAAGAATGGAGTCATCAGTGGAGGGACATGGGAAAGAAAAGGAGTTCATGCAGGTGAAAATAAAATCTTTTTTGGGCAGTTCCTAAGGCTCATCATATACCAGAGGTGGTGGGTTCAAACCCAGCCCTGGCCAAAAACTGCAAAAAAAAAAAAAATATATATATATATATATATATATATACACATTTTTTTTTTCACTTCTATGGCATGGTACGAAAATAGTCCCTTTTATAATGGTTTCCTTTAATTTCTAGATATAATTGCAATATTTTGTTTCATATTCTTTCGCTGTGAATACATTATCCTGAAAAATAGAGACAGAACAGAGACACAAAGAGGTTAATCAATTATTTCAACATCAAAAGGTCAGTTAGAAAGAAATCTTGGAGTAGAACTTCACATCTCAACTACTTCTGAACAGCCCTACTGGTCATGGCGTGTTCTGATGTTCTAACACAGTTGCAGTTTACGTCCGTCAGGTGGTTTGGTTCATTACCACGTGTTTTGCTAATTGGATTGACAGCAGAGCAGTACCTGAAACCTGCTTGTTGCTATTGTATCCCTGGCTTCCACCACAGCTGCTAACTATTGGAACTCAGATCTTTAGAACTAGAGTCTAGACTCCTTCTTATATTCTGCAAGGCTACCCTGATCTCACTCTGGCTACAACTGTGATCACATGTCCTACTACTGCCCTCTGCTCTTTGAAACTGTGCGCACACTCGTCTGCTTGCTACTCCTAGAATGCTCACCTGTGTCCTATGGTTTTGGCATTTCTACCTACCCTGCCTGGAAGTCTCAGCCCCTAGGTATCTGAGTGGCTTACTCCATCACTTCATTCACGTCTTGGCTCATAAATCCCCTGTTTAAAGAGCCTTCTCTGATCGTCCTATCTAAGATAGGCTGACCCTTCACTCTGTTTGTTTAGCTGCTTTATATTTCTTCATAGGATTTATAATTATCTTATTCCATATGTTTTTAAGCATATACTCTCTATACCCTATACCAGACATGTATCTCGAAACTGGGGTACAGCATATAAAACATACAATAGTCCCTGTTTTTGTAGAGATTAAATTTAAAGATGGAGATAATATCAAACTTTATAAAACATATTTATATCATTGAGCTTGAAAAAACTAATGAACATGGTGGGTAGAAAGTGATAGGTGGCCAGGGCTTCTCTCCATTAGAAAGTGACAGTGAAAACCTGAAGATGTCATGAAGCAAGCCATGCAGTGATGGAATAGAAGAGCTTGCCAGGGAGACAGAACAGATGAAAAGGCTCCATGTTAAGGGGTTCAACAAGCTTAGTCTAGAATTACAGAGGAGGCCTCTGTACCTCGAGGAAAGAATATTAATAGATAAAGTAAGAAAAAATATAGGCTAGGATCATGAAGAGCTTTGGAGATCACAGTAAGAAGGAATTGTGTTCTTCTGAAATGGTAGAAGTTTGAACAAAGAGGTAATATGATTGCACCCCAGGTTTACCGGCACCTCTTAAGTTACTTTGTTAAGAACAGATCAGGAGGTTCGTGGTGGTAACATTAGGATCCCTTAGGAGGCTCCTGGGTCACCAGCAGTAGGTGACAGTGATAAGAGTGGGGATGTCATAAGAAGGAATGAGACTTTGGATATATGTTGAAGGGAGAACAAATAGATTTGTTATGGAATAGAAAATAAGGCTTGAGAAAAATGGGAGAAATGGAGAATGATTCCAAGTAGCCAATAATAAGCAACTGCCACTCAGTGAGACGTGTTAGAATAAGTGCAGACTATGGAGAGTGGAGTAGTTAGGTCACAATGGAGGTGCCTTAGACTATTTTCAGTTCTTCTTCTTCAGGGGAAATAATGGGATTGACTGCATGTCCTTGCCCTTTTGGAATGTAGACATGTGCATGTGATTTGGTCTTCCTAACAAAGTACAAGCAGAGTGATGGACGCCATTCTCAAGTGATAGGTTCTACAGGTCTGTGCCTGATTCTAAAACACATACAGCCTTTTCCAGACTTAATCATGGAGACAGAAGTTACGATGGATCCCCTGGGTACATGGGTTGCATTATAACTTGCTTTGTGTACATGAGTAACTATAATTATTCTAGCTCCCTGCCAATCTATCTTGGAATCATAGCAAAAGCAAGCAATAACCTTTTATTATGCTAAGTGACTAAGATTTGGGGGTGTTCCTACTGCAGCACCACCTAGCTTATCTTGATTGATGCTAGAGGAATATGGCAGAAGCTAAATCATGGACCTGTTACGTTTCTGACGGCTGTTAGATGGATGAGTGCAGATGTCAAGAAGAATATATCTGAATTTTGAAAGACGAGACTAGAGATATAGATTGGGGAGTCATCAGGAAATAAATCATTTTTATGGCACAGTACTGGGTGAGACCTCTCAGAGAATATGTAGAAAGAGGAAAAATGTCTCCAGCCTGAGTTCTGAGAATTAGTAGGCTAAGAGGTCAAAAAGAAAAGAAGGAACCAGCTAAGGAAACTGAGAAGGTTCAAGCAATAAGGTAGCAGGTGTTGATGTCATGGGAAGCCAATGAAGAGAGTAGTTGGGAGGAGGCTAAAAACTGTGCCAAATACGGCTCATGGTTCAGGGAAGATGGAGCGTGGAAATTTACCACTGAAGTTAACAAAATGAAAGGGAATCGTGGGTTTGATAAGACACAGATTGATGACAGGGTAGAAACAAAAGTTAGAGTTCCTACTTATATCTTGATATTATTCTATATCACTGCCTAATGTTCATCCATTTATCCATTTATTCTTTCAATCATTTGCAGTAAGCTCCCTGTTATCTGGCACCCATGGGGATTGGTAGATTCTGGATAAATGTAAGTTTCTCATTCCTTGAGTGTTACTATTAACAATAGGCCTAACTAAGGCGGGCGCCATTGCTCATGCCTAAAATCTTAGCACTCTGGGAGATCAAGGTAGGTGAATTGCTTGAGCTCAGTAGTTTGCAACCACCCTGAGCAAGAGTGAGATCCTCTCTCTAAAAATAGTTAGGCATTGTGGTGGGCGCCTGTAATCCCAGCTACTAGGGAGGCTGAAGCAAGAGGATGGCTTGAGCCCATGAGTTTAAGGTTGCTGTGAGCTATGAGGTCATGGCACTACCCAAGGTGACAGAGTGAGACTCTGTCTCAAAAAAAAAATAAAAATAGGCCTAATTAATTCTTTTCTTTTCTTTTCTTTCTTTCTTTCTTTTTTTTTTTTTTTTTTGCCGGGGCTGGGTTTGAAACTGCCACTTCTGGTATATGGTGCTGGTGCCCTACTCCTTTGAGCCACAGGCATTGCCCAGGCCTAACTAATTCTATACACCAAACCGTACCATACCATAAACTCTGTGTTGACTTGATATTAATGTTAAAATACATTGGTTAAAAGCAAATTAAGACAAAGACAAACTTCACTTACCATAACATAGTTTTACTCTATCACAAAACCACTTTAAATGTAGTGTACAATTGTAGTTATATGGCATTTAGTATACTTTTCAACTTCACAATCGTATTTTTTTTAACTTCAAGTAATATACATTAACACTTAAAGCCATGGGAGTGATGTACATGTGTATATATATATACACACACATATATACATATATGTGTGCATATATATATGTACTTCTATATGTAGTAGTATGCCATATATTTGAGTAGTATGCCATTATTTGAATTTATACATACCATTGGGTAAATGACAGTTTTTACAGTTTTTAGTAATTTTAAATAAGGCTACAATGAACATCTCGAGCAAATCTTTGGGGCGACTGCACCTATTTTTATTTTTCTCAGGTAAATAACCAGGTGTGGAGTTACCATGCCATAAGGTAAGTGTGTGTTTAACATTAAAAGAAACTGCCAAAACTTTTTTCAAAATAATCGAATATAATCAGTCCAGAAAATAGCAAAGGCAGAAACAAGGTAAGCAGCATTAGCATTTGTGGTTATGGATTTGTAATCTAAAATTTAAATTAAGATGAATTATTAATTTTTCATTTTCAAATTACTGTGTATACAGAAGGGGAAGAGACATAGGTCTTTCATACTGAAAAGGTGCACTAATTTCTTCCAGGATTGATGAATCTCAAATTAATGGTGTGGTACTTGTGGGTGGGTCTTCCTGATGGGATGAGTACTCACACCCTCGTAGAGACTCAGAAGTTGAATCTGGAACAGTCACTAGACCAAAGGAAGGGACAGGACACAGGACGGGAGACAGCTGTGCATTTTTAAATAAAATCAAATTCAGGAATAGTTACACCCACTATTGTGTTTTCAGTAGTTCCAAAGTCCTGGTCCTTTGTTATATTATGGACAATAATCAATCGTCCTTGCTTGGTTGTGCACAGTGGTGCCATTTCTGGAAGGGCAGCCTTCGACCTTCCCTAGATCTTGATTAGCTCATCTCTATTTAGGTGGCATCATCCATGTGGGTTGTGGGTGACATCAAAGATATGCAATTGTAGCACAAGTCTAGAATACAGCCTAGTAGTTCTGCTTATTTTTTATCTTACCGTTTGTCTCCCTATGAGTCTTGGAAAATGGACATTTGCAGAGAAGCCCTTTCATGGCCTTTCCTGTTCCTCCTTCACCTCCTCTTCACCTTCCTTTTGCTTCCACAGTTGTTTAAAGCTATTTTTTAATCTCTATCCCCTGGATTTATGACTTGTAAATACTTACATATATTAACATTGTGTACTTCTCTTTTTTTTCTCTTTTCTACTAGGTGAAAACTGCTCCATGTAACTTTCTTCTTTCTAACACACATACCTAAAAAATACCACAGTCAGCTCACAAATGTATTTTCATGTTATGGTTTGAATGTGTTTGCCCAGAATTCAGGTGTTGCAAACACAATCCTTCTAATGCAACAGAGTTGAGAGGTGGAATCTTCATAGCCCTTGGGCATGGATTAGTGTCACCATCTAGACAATGAGTTTGTGATAAAAGTGACTTCAGCACCTTTTTCTCTGTCTTTTGTCCCTCTTGCCTTTCCACTTCCCACCATGGGATGACACAGTCCGATGGCACTCACAGGATGTCAGCCCCTCGAACTTGGATTTCCCAGCCCCTAGAACTATAAGAAATAAATTTGTATTATTTCTAAATTACCCATTTTAAGAAGCAGAAATTGGACTAAGACACCTTGTTACTCCACTTATGTGTATAGTCAAGGGCATCTTTTGTCTAAACAAAAGCCAAATACAGCCACACTTTGGAAGTGACAACTCTACTTAAAATTATTCCTTTCCTTCATGTACATGCTAACAACTTGTTATTTTTTGGTTACAAGCCCAATGCAATCTTTTTTTCCACTCTGCTTTGGATAAAACTCTTGGATTGAGGTCAATTGTTTTTTATTAGAGAAGAGATGATAATGTGATTATCATGTTTCTAATTTGGGATTTGAATCTTTTGGGATGCATCCACTACTGTGGGAGTCTCTGGTCATGAACCTTCATTTGGTCTCTTTTTGTAGTTATGTGTGGAAGTGAGGGTGAGGTAGTAGGGTGGCATCTTTCTGTGTATCCCCTTTGTTAAAATAATTAACTTCCCTAAGCTGAATGAACTCTCTTTTTGCTTTTTTCTGCCTGTCTTTGTTTCTCAAGAGAGAGATTCTAAGTAGATAGCTAAATTGACTGTTCCCATCAAGTTCATAGCTCTTGTAATTGCAAATGGCTTCCCCATTCTCAGCTCTTTCCCCTCTTCATCCTAAGCTCCTGGATGTGTGGTCATGACAGGCCCAAGCGGCTTGATTGTCACTTTCACTTTCTTAAACCACTCACAGAGTTTATTGCATCTTATAGACACTTTCCAAAAGGGGAATAAAGGGCTAATTAAAGCCCAAGGAAGAAAAACCTACAGGTTTCAAATAGAACCTGTAGTCTTAGAAATCTATCATTTCATTCACATGGTAGGAAATTTCTTGCTGACCATAGTCCTTCTCAGAGACCACAGTTTATCATGATTGTGCTGGCTCTCTTTCCTTATCCCATACCTTTTGTAACCTCCACCAGGCTACTGTAACCCTCAACATTCCTGTTACTTCCTTAGGCAGAGAAATTTCATTTTCTTCTTGTTTTGTTCTTGTTCTGAGTCATACTCAGTTATACCCGGACTCCTAACTCTCCTATAATTGAGTACTCTGCAAGTTTCTACTGAGTGTTTAATACACTAAAAGCAATGAAAACCCTTTTCTTTCTTAAAAGCAATGTTTGATCCATCCGTAGACATCTATCTACCTCTATTTCCATACACTGTGCTGAAATGCCTTGTTCATTTCTTCATTGCAATTGTAATTAGAGTCAGAGTTCTGTGGGGAGTCACATGAAGATCCCTCCACGAACTCTTAGTAGACCTACTGTGTGATCCTGCAATACCAGTATTGGGTATTTTCAGGCAGAGCTTCTTGTTTCTCTACTGATGCTTACTTGGTCTGCTGTGCTTGTCACAGTCAGCTGGTAATTTTGATGCTCAGTTCAACAGATTTTTCCTAAGTTTTCATCAGCTCTGCTTGTTATTGGCTGCCCTGACCTGTCTTCATCAGTGACACTTTCTCTCCCCTCAGAAAAACATTTACTCCATTTGTATGCTGCCATTTTCTTCCTGTCATTTTCCCCATAAAGTTGAACTAACATGTCCCCGATATCACCTTCACTC
>CAUYQV010168366.1:0-32855 GCA_963574575.1 Galagoides demidoff
ATCCAACTATTCCCCTCTTTGCTGCTCGCCCTGCGCTGCTTATCTGTGCAAGGATGCCGCGGAAGGGATTAATAAGCCCACTCTCACCTGAAATCACCAGGAGAGTTGACTCAGGGGTGCATCTCCTCCGCCATCTTGCTCTCCATGAATATAATTCTATAATGTGCTAACAGAATCTTGTCAGTAGCTATTGAGCTTCCCTTTCTATTCAAAGCCTCACATTTTAAATGTTTATAATCATAGGGAAAATACCTTGCAATCTAAATTAGGACTTGCAAATAAAGAAAATAAAAATATGTTGATGCTATAGGGTGAGTATTATATCAGACTTTAAAGCTTTGGTCATATGAATAATGTGATACAGGAAACTCATCTATACATTAAGGGAAGTAGTGATATGATTTCTAAGGTAATATCTAGCCTTAAAGTTGTTAGCACTTGGGTATTCTTTCCTAGTGGGCCTGCGCCTATTTTAGGCACATTTATCCCTAACATTTACTTTTTATTTTTTAATTTTTGATACAAAATCGCTTTCTGTTGTCTTGACTACGTATACTAGAGTGCAGTGTCATCATCATAACTCACTGAAACCTCCAACTCCTGGGCTCAAATGATCCTCCTTCTTCAATCCCTCAAGTATCTGAGACTATAGACACCTGCCACCACACCAGGATACTTTTTAAATTTTTTGTAGAGACAGAGTCTCGTTCTTGGTCAGGGTCTCTGCTTTTGCTCAGGCTGGTCTCCAACTCCAGATCTTAAATGATCCTCCCACTTCAGCCTCCCAGAGCGCTAGGATTACAGGTGGGAGCCACCACACCCAGCCAGCTGAAAGTTACTTTTGAAAGTGCATGTGCATGAGGTTAAAGACAGTGTAGACTGTTTCTTCCTAATGCATTCATTGCTGATGTTTTTCCTTTTGATACTAGAGAAAGGAATGAAACAAGATCAGGCCATAGTAGGCAATGGCTTTATATTAAGGGGCTCCAAATGAAGAATTTTGCATTGGGTAAAATTCTTGAAAATGTAGCCTATATTCAATAAGAATATTTCTAGATAAGGAATTTTTCATGTAAATGATTATAAGAATTGACTGAGCAGTACAATATTTAGCACAGTGATTTTAATATAGTTATGCTTCTTATTGATTTATTCTAGAAGTAAAATCAAATTAATCATTACTTAATATTATTTTCCAGACTAGTGAATTTTATAAATTTTCTATAAATTTCCTAAAAATCAAATAAACAGTATATTCATCACTAAATGAGCAAGAAATAAAATAAGTAAAATTAGATACCTGATTATGAATATTGTTAACCAATTTTTTTCAAAACTTTTGTTTTCTTTGAATATATATCTAATTTGTTTTTAGTTAGAAGCATTCAATTAAAATATATAGAAAATCATCTTCATGAATATCGTCTTAGTGTCATCTGGGTTGACTTAGCCTGGAATTTACACATTTCTATTTCAGCAAACAATCCAATATCAACTATGGAAAGGCATGCATCATAATTATTTTCTAAAACAAATCTCAAGAATTTTTAGAAACTTCTTCAAGAGAAAAAAATTATTTAATTACCTACATCAGTTCTATTCTTCCAATGTTTGCACTTATCCCACCAAAATTAGTGAGCTGGTAAGGATTTGTACTTATGGAACCAGCAGTTAGAAGGAATAAATGTGAAAGCAAACTTTGGATCAAACTGTCATTAATCATAGTCAATACAACTCTGGCAGCAAAGAATCTATGGTGAGGCAGACACTGATTAAATTCTTCTGCATAATCACCATGAGAAATACTAAAAGCTTATGATCCTTAATGCGAGGAAAACTAAGTGCCCTGTGAAATGAAAATGTGGGGTACAGTAAAAATTAGAATTTCTTTTTCTCAAGGGTCTGTGTTTTTATGATTAAGACTGAGCAACGAATGCTCAGCTTTCAGAGTGAAAAATCATTTCTATGTCTCTCCCTATTACCTAATAAATTCAATGCATATTTACTAAACATTTGAGATCTATTCAATAGATTATGATCTGTTTCAGATGAACAATGAATCCAGTGGATGTAGGAAAATAGCTAACAGATGTTTTCAAGGTTTGTTTCATACTATTTAAAAATTACATGAAGGCTCTAGAACTATACTTTTATGCCTAGAAAATGCAAATTCTCTCAAAAGAGGACTCTGCAGGGCTGTACTATGATACTTCTTTTGATATAGGACTTCAATAACTCTTCTTCTATATGTATGCACAAAACAATTGGCATTGATGATGTAAAGTATATGCTTCCAAAGATTTAACCTAGAGGTTCTTTGTAGATAGACATCAGATATCAGCATTCCCAAAATTAGGTGTAATTAAATAGGATATCACAATTAAAAGAAAAAGAAAAACTTCTATCCTAAGAAAATAAGTCACAAGAAGAGGGTCAGCAGAAAGCAGCTAGCAGAGCATTTGGAACTCTAAGAACTGTAGGTAATAGCCATCTCATTAAGTAGCTATACATAAAAAGCTCAGAAAATAAAAAAAAAATAGGTCAAGCAAAAATAAAGCTCTCATACTATAAGAGATGGCCAGGTATTTTTTTGAAAATAATCAAAATAAAAGAATTTGAAGTGAAAATGTAACCACTTAAGTTAAAAATTCAGTCTAGGTTATACTGTGGATTATACCCAAATGACAGAATTTATGAACTAACAGACAAATCTGGAGAATTTTTCCATAAAACATCTTAGAAAGAGAAAGAAATACAATGCTGGAAAAATAAAAAGTTTTAGACATGAAAGATAAAATGAAAAATATGACTATATATCTAAATGAAGTTCTAGAAGAAGAGAAAATAGAAAAGGTAATATCAAAGAGGTAATGGCTAAAGTTTTTAAAAACAGATAAATAATATGGATTTTCTGATACTTCAAACATTAAACATTAATTATGCCAGGTAGTTTAAATGTAAAGAAACCCACACTAATAAATATTATATAGAGATATAGCAGTATAGCAAAGGGAAAAAAGCAAAAAATCTTATAATCACTCAAAGAAAACACCAATCATCCCAAAGGAACAATGTAAAAACTGCACAAGAGAAATAATGAAGGCAAGAGGACAGTAAAATGTTATATTTAAGTGCCAAAAGTGAACAAGAAAAAATGGCTTAACCTGTAATCTCAAAGCTAGCAGAATTATCTTTTAGGAATAAGTAATAAATAAAAATATTTTCAGACAAGTGAAAACAGACAGAGTTAGCCACTAAAAGACTCTATTAAAGGAATTTAATTGAAAGGATGCTTTTCAAGATAGAGAAAAATACCAAAAGGATGAACTAAGATGAAAGAACAAGGGGTCCAGGCCAGGTCACAGGGCCGTGTGGTACCTCTTGTTCTGTCTCTGCCTTCTGAAGGGCTTTACAATCTCCAGAAGACTCAGGGTGTAGTCTCAGGAGAAAATAGATTTCTAGGAGAGATTTGGGGTGCAAGTTGATGATATCAAATACCCTGTGCTATCTTCTTTAGTTTGTAGGAAATAAAAATTAAAAAATAAAAGAATTAATATGCTAAATTCCCAGGTCTCTAGGTCTCTCCTTCAGCATAGCCCAACACAGCTCTGCAAGCCTAACTGCAGCCACAAATCAAAAGTGTAGTCACACCAAATTCACAGATGAACAATTAAAAATTCTCATCAATACCTTCAATCAACCTTACCCAGGTTATGTCACCAAACAAAACTACTTTAGAAATCAACACTAAAGAGTCAACTATAAAGATTTTATTTTGGAAGGTAAGAGCTAAGCACAGATTGCAGAAAAAAGTCAGGATTTGAGGAGGCTTTAGAATCAAGCTAAAGCCAAGGGCAAGTTCTCTCTTGAGAGGAGAATCAAAGAGGAGAAGCCAGATGGTGTCTCACCTGCTATAGTGCTGCATAGTTGTACACTGTCATCCAGGCATTTGTAAAAAAAAAAAACAAAAAAACCTCTTACCTTGGGATTGAATGCAGAGAACAACTTGATCTAGAAATTGGGGTTCCAGAGGGTGGAGCAAGACGGCAGACTACAAACATCCCTTCAGTAGCCATTTGCAGTGAGATAGGAGAAAGAAAAAGCCAGCTGGTTCTGCCTGGGGGAACCTACCCAAGAACATCACTCTGGGGCTGCAATTAAGTAGTGATGAACTCTAGGAGCCAATAAACATGTCTGGAGCAGAGGAAAATCAGCACAAAAAGGCAGGTGCTTGGGAACAGGCAGGGGCTGGCCAGCCAACACGCACCTGGAGGACTGGGAATAGGAAAGGGCTATAGCAGTGTTTTGATTTTGAGCTAATTACTCATTGCAGCTGCCCTGGTAGCTTAAATGAGTGAGTGGACTTGAACAGCATCCAGAGGCTGGGATTGAATACTGGGTGGGATGGATCTCCCAATTGGATTGGCTACTAGCTAGGCACTGCCATTCAGGAAGACTGTGGGGGAGAAATGGTCTGCAGGATTCTAGTGCACAGCAGGCTCTGGCACATCAGCTGAGCTCAGGCATCCATCCTCAGGGTGAGCTGAGTGGCCCCCTCACACTCCCAGGAAGGAAACTTGGTTACCAGGGTGCACTATTTAACCTGCCTCCTAAGGAATCTGGCAAGGGCTTTAGGACCGCAATCCAGTGGGGACTGAATGCTGATGAAACAATCAGGCAATTTAGTTGACTGAAGGCAACTAAGTCAGTAGGATAGGACTCCACCTCCTCTGCAACTAGAGAGTGGCATCCAACCCCCATCTTATACAGCAAAAGAAGCATGTGTTTTTCTGTCTCCTAACACCCCAGCTATATATATATAGCCTGGACACTAGGTGGTCGCTATATGTGTGTGTGTGTGTGTGTGTGTGTGTAGATACACTATATATGTGTGTCTATCTATATATATACACAGATATATATGTCTTTATATATATATAAATACACACATATATATGTCTTTAATTTCATGCTCCTTTTCCCAATTTTTTCTAAATTTTTTTTCTTTCTTTTTTGTTATTTTTGCTGCTTTTGCATTTTTTGGTCTTTTTATTTTTATGTTTTCATTTTTACTTTGCTCAATAGCAAAGACTCACCCATTTTTGTTACAGTTTTTCAGCCCTTTTTATTCTTTCCTTTTTTTCTCTCCCTTTTTCTATTTGGGTAGAGATTTTACTAAAATTTTATACAACAGCTAAGATATCCTTTTGCTCTTTATAATTGTATTTTTAATTTTATTTATTTTTATTTTTTATCTTTTAGTGCTTGGGGGACATAGCATTTGTGTGGCTCAAGGAGGTCATGAGCTTATGCTCTAGTGTGTCCTTCTAGCTGTGGCCTATGGAAAGACAGTATTGGTAGGTCCCCACTGTGATACACTGCTGATTTTTTTTTCTCTTTCTGTATTTGGCAGAGGTGGGATCTTGTTTTTGCCCAGGCTGGTAAGGAGCTCCTGCCTTTGAGGGACCCACCCAGGCTGGTAACCCAAAGTCCTAGAGTTGTAGGTATGGTTAAAACAACCCTGAACACCACCTTTCTCCTGTCACTCTTTTACTCTCTTTCTGTCATTCTTCTCTCCTTTTCTTCAATTCTTTTCTTTCATTTCCCCTTCTTTTTCTTTTCTTTTTCTTCTTTGTCCCGTCTCACTCTTTACCCTTATCTTTCTATTCCTTCACTTCAACACCTAAGATCTGAGACAAGGTAATTTAAAATGAGGGAGGTAGTGAGAAGTAAAAAGTAAGGGAAGAAAGTGAACAAGAAGAAAAGACACATGAGGAAGAACCAACATAAAAATTCTGATAACATGAAAAACCAAAAACAGAGCGACTCCCCTGCCCAAAGGGACCATGTGGCAGCTACCACAGAGGATTCCACCTAAAAAATTAATGGAAATGACAGAAAGGGAATTTAAAATATGAATGCCAAATACAATAAAGGGAGCTGACGAGAAAGTGGAAAAACAATCAATAAATGGATGAAAGATGTGAACAATATAGGAAAGAGATGGTAGAGTTTAAGGAATTGAAGGAGTCAGTCAGGGAACTTAAAGATCCTGTAGAAAGTATCACTAACAGATCAGACCATGGAGATGAGAGAATCTAAGATGATAAAGAAGAAAGAAGCTAGATGATGAAGTTCACAAGCTAACCAACGTAGTTAAAAAGAGACAGAAAAGAAGAGACGGAAAGCAGAACATTCACTCAGATAATTACAGGACTTCATGAAGCATTGAAGCATACAAATTGCATGTATCCCTGAAGGGGGAGGAGAACATCCCGAGGGAATGGAAGGATATCATAAATAAAAATTTCCAACTTTCACTGAAGATTTCAGAACACTCCTTTTAGAAGGATATCAAAACCAAGTTCATCACAACACAAACAGAGCATCTCCAAGACACATTGTAACGGAACTATCCAAAGTCAAGACAAAAGAGAAAATTCTACAAACAGTGGGGTATACGTGCCAATTGACCCAAAGGGACACATCCATCAGGATGACAGCGCACTTCTCAAATGAAATGTTTCAAGACACAGAGAATGGTTATATACCTTCAACCTTCTTAAACCAAACAATTTTCAGCCCAGAATTCTGTATCTTGCTAAACTAAGCTTCAAAATTGATGAAGAAATCAAATCTTTTACTGATATACAAACACTGAGGAAATTTGCCACAAGACCAGCTCTACAGGAAATACTGTTCTCCACACTGAGCATCCCAGTGGACCACCAGCAAAGTGAACACCCAGAAACTAAACCTAGCTTCCACACTGGCAGAAGGATAAAACTAAGGAATGGACTTTCACAAAGTTAGATGAACAGAACTCCTCCACACTTAGCAATTCTCTCAGTAAATGTCAATGGACTGAATTCACCACTGAAGAGGCACAGATTGGTTGATTGGATAAAAAAGCACAAGCCACCCAGGAAACACACTTAACCTCGAAGGACAAAACAAGACTTGGGGTAAAAGGATTGAAAATAGTACTTCAATGCAAAAGGAAATCAGAAGAAAGGAGAGGTTGCAATCTTATTCTCAGATACAAGTGGATTAAAAGCAACTAAAGTCAAGAAAGACAAAGAAGATCTCGTCATTTTGGTCAAGGGAACAATAAAACAAGAGGATGTTTCAATTCTAAATATTTATGGAACCAACATAAACCCTGTTAGATTTATGAAATATTACAACTGAAACTTTACTTTAAAAATGAAAACAATGTAACTTAAACATTTATACCCTCATATTAATCTGAAAAATTTATATTTCCAGTGGAGATACAGCTATGTTAGAGCCCTTTTGTTTAATTTCTTTATAGAATGATTAGTTATTGGTTTTATTTCATAATGTGGCTGAAAGAACTCATTGTAAAGAGAAAGTGTTGCACCATTCTGTCTTTGCTTTCATTTGCATTATTAGGAATTACTTTTAATGTGTGGCTTCTTTGCAAAAAATATTTTAAAGCTTATTGTCCACTTTGGAAGGATTGATTTTATTAAATTAGATAAAAACAGCTTCATGGTTTGCAATGTGGGACAATATGCTAAAACCCGTGACAGTGTAAAGACCACTCTTCCTGAAACTGAATGAGACCTGTCCCCATCTGAAACACAGAGAAAGCACTCAGGTGTCAGTGGAAATATTAGATATCACAAATAAGGAAACATTTTCCTTTCAAAATTGCTGGATGAATGTATTTTTAAATTCTAAAATTTTCTTCCTTCTAAACTTACCATTTAGAAACAGTAATTTCTAAAAAATTATCATCTGCACTTACACCTTATTTCATAAATAAGTAAGCCCAAGTGACAACCCAGCATCCACATCCTAACTGTAGTGCCTTTTATTTGGGGCATCATTTCGTATTTTAAAAAATATTGATAACGTGCTATATGGGCTCCTTCAGCTAATGCATTTATCTCCTCAGCAACTATTTATCAAACTTGAGTGTTTTAATGAACTGGACATTACCCCTGACCTCCAGAAGCTTTCAGCCCAGCAAGGAAGAGAGTGAGTAAGGAAACACACTGCAGCTCAGTACCACCATTCTGGACATATTCCCAAGATCTGCAGAAGCCACTTAATTTCATTATGCCCAGTGAGGTCAAGAGGGCACTGATAGCACCTCCATTCGTAAAGAAGAAAACTGAGAGATGGAGGGAATTGCCAGAAGCTACAAAACTGGCAAAGGCCCACGCTAATGCCCATGCTACCTTGCCTCCTGGCTCAGTGTCACTTCCACTGTGTCCTGCTGGCTGTATCGATTTCCTCAACCTGGGCGCATCTGAGAGAATGCTCTGTCCTTTCAAATCCTGCACAGTCTTTCCTTCTCCAAGATCTAGATGTGAAGATTTACACTGAAACACATCTTGATGAAATAAGAAAGGAATCACACTGATGATATGTATTGGTGATGACATATGGGCAGTTCATCAGGAAATTCTGTAACTTTGTACATATATATATGACTTTCCATAATGAATGGTTTAAATTATCATCTTGAGCGAAGCTTTGTAATCACTCTCTCTCTCTTTTTTTTTTTTTTTTTGCAGTTTTTGGCTGGGGATGGGGTTGAACCAGCCACCTCTGGCATATGGGACTGGCGCCTTACTTCTTTGAGCCACAGGCGCTGCCCAGCTTTGTGATCTCTTTTCCAAATTTAGCCAGGCCATCATGAAGAGCTTAGATATCATGTCATTTTAAATATCCCCATGTCATTAGAAAGCCATCTTGCACTGGCAAGGAAAAAACTTGATGGCATGTTTTATGTCTAACTTTTGGGTTGGCACACTGAGCAGCGTCCTTGTTCTCTGCCACTGTGTTGGACACTAGTTGAGGCGACATAACCATATTTTCAGAAGCACTCGAGTCAGCCAGAGTTTCTAAAAAGAACTGTTAATTACCCTACAGAAACTGCAATCATTAATTAGCAAAGAAAGATTATAGTAATGAAATTATCATAAAAATTAATGAGCATGAAAAGCATTTTAAAAACATATTTTATCAATTAATTTGAGCATCAAAGTATAGCGACAGTTTCTTATGGAAAACTAAAGCTCTCTCAATTTGTGTATAATCCTTTCTCACAAGCTACTGCTTCGCTGTCTGTGTAACAGAGATTTTCAGGAGAGAATATTTCTTTAGAAGTGTTTTAGAATTGAAATTTCCAAGCCATCAATCTCTTCTTCATTTTCTCACATCATTTGGTTACATTCGTAAATCACCTAAAACGTTAAGCTTAGGTTATTATGATCTAATATGAAATAAATCACCACTGAATTTTTTTTTTTTTTAATGAAAGTTCATGAGTTTTTGCTGAAAGAAAGGATATCTGTTAAGGAAAATCAAATGCCATCTTACATTAGATAGAGAAACTTGTTATTTTATTTAAATGTTAATCAGTGTCTTCTGCACTTGCTAGGAAGGAAGTTAGTGGCTTAACTAAGAAGTAAGTCACTGAGGTGGATTAAGTGGATGTGAAAATGTGACTCTTTGCTGGCTGTTCATAAGCAGTTGGCCTGTTGCAGCTTATTACTTTTCCTTTCCCAGCCAAAGCAAAAAATATGTGAGTCTTACCAAATATCCTGTATACAAAATTTTACCCTGAGGCCAAATACATGAAGAAAATCTGAGTGCTCACAGGATGACACTGTCAGATAAAGGAACATTAGAAACCACCGCTTTCTGCTGCCTGGTGTTTCAGGTTAGCAGAGTCGACTCTAGGAAAGAAGTGACTTATTGCAAAATCTCATCAATATTTGTGTGAACAACTGAGATTGGAACCCAGGATGGTCTCCAGTCAGGACATTCTTCCTCTATTTTACTCCTTTCACTGGCCTTGCCTTTGTTCACAATTGTCCTTTAAGGGCCTGTCCTTTGTTTATATAAAGAACACGGTCTGAAAAATAATGAAGTTTTGATCTTCTCTTTCAAGTTCTCCAGATCTTTATTTTAATGTCATAAGTAGATGTTCCTTCACAGGTCTTTTGTTTTTGTTTTTAGGCACAGTCTCATTCTTGTCCTTGGTGGAGTGCTGTGGCATCATCACAGCTCACAGCAAATGTAAACTCTTGGGTTCCAGAGACCCTCTTGCCTCAGCCTCCAGACTAGTTAGCCCTACAGAAGTGCACCACCATACCTGGCTACTTTTTCTAATTTTAGTAGAGATGAGGTCTTGATCTTGCTCAAGCTGGTCTCACTCTCCTGAACTCAAGAAATCTACCCACCTGAGCCTTCCAGAATTCTGGGATTACAGGCGTGATGCAGCATGCCCAGCCATCACAAGTCTCTTGATAAGCACAGTGGGGGAATATTTGTTCACCTAGACCTGCCATCATCTACATTAGCAGGTCCACACGGATTGACACAATACACATTAGAATTAGAGAATTAGAATTCCTAATTCTCTCTCGGTTTCTTCCCTCCTTCACTCTATCACATGGAATCACACCCAGTGATTTACCGTAACCCAAACACTGCATGTTAACACCAACTACCCAATCAACCAATATCCTCCAAAGGGGTCTAAATATTCAAACTTTCTAACACTCCTTTAGGAAATGAGAGTGATAAATCAGAGACAGACATAGAACAGGGTCATGATTACATTATTAACTATGTCTAGACCTATTTATGTGAGATGTTTAAAGACCTAACATGTGAAAGAGCAGCCCTGTTTAGGGTTGCAGAAACAGAGATGTCTCCTCCAAGGCCCCTCATTTAACCCGTCTTTAATTTCTCTCTCAAGTTTCAAAAATCTTACAAGAGTTTCATATTCTTTTGAAGTCCCATTGCTGATTTGCTGCATTCATCTCTGCAACAAACTGAATGTTTATGTCCTCCCAGAATTCCCAGCTCCCAAAGTAAAGGTATTAGGAGGTGGAGTCTTTGGGAGGTGCTTCAGTCACAGAGGTAGGGCCCTCATGAACACCTACCTTATTGCTATTACAAAACAGACCTAAGAGAACATCCTCGTTCTTTCCACATGTGGGACATCTACAAACTGGAAAATGGCCCCCACCAGATTCTCAAATCTTCCTAAGCCTTGATGTTAGAGTCTCTAGCTTCTGGAACTTTGAGAAATAAGTTCCTAGTATTTATAAGGTATCCAGTTTATTGTACTTTGTTATAAAAGCCCAAAGGAAACTAAAACAATCTCATTAAAGCTCTGTTGAGTAGCTCCTACTATGTATAAGCTTTATACACTGCCATGTATGCAGGCCATCGACCTAACGGGGGACACTGCAGGCAATTTGGCATCCAAACTCACCTAAAGCTTTGCCATTTAGCTCATAGGGAAAGAAGTCATGATAAAGGCATGGTTTTCATCTAAATCTACTCATCTCTAGACTTTATACTCCATTATTGACTTAATTTTCTAGAAAACTAAAGAGCACTCCTTGGTTCAGCAATCATTTTCATTGTAATTTAATTCTGATTCTTTCCATTACAAAGCTAATAATACATATTTTGTAATGTGAAACCCTTTTAAAGTATTAGCATGCAGAAAATGTACTCTGCTATTTTAATTAATGTGCCTGTCATATTTTGAATATTCAGATACACTTTCAAAGAGGGTGAAATATTAGGATTATAAATAAAAATATTCTTTGTTGCATTTCATTAGAGCTCAGACAATGAATAGAAAAGGAAATTTCCATAAATTGATGTGTTGAATTTTAGGGTCATTCTTTTATTGAAGCCTATAATTTTCCATTTTCAACATTCTCTTGATAAAATAATTTACTTATTTTTTACCAATGACCAAATAGAAACAGAGCAACTATGTGTGCATGTATATATGTTTGTTTACCTGTGCATGTTTTGGAATGACCATTCTATCCAGTATCAGAGGCTTTCTTTATGAATTTATGGCTTCACTGGAATTCCAGCCACCAGAGCTGCAGCTTCTACCTGGATCTGGGAAAATGGAAAGAGGTTGGAGACTGAATCCTGCTGGAGAGGGGCAGACTCCACCTCAAAGGAGGAAGGGTTTTTCCCTACCCCCCTCCACCTTCCTTCCACATCTTTTGCCATTTCTTCTTGTTGGTAAAAATTAAGAGGAAGCTGGTTGTCAAGGGAGTCTGGATTCTCAACCCCAGAACTGCAAGGCAGTGTGTAGAAGGGCGACTTCAGGTCTGTGAGCTATTAGGGAAGTGGCAGGCTCAAGATTCTAAGCCATGCACAAGAAGAGACGTGTTTGGGATATTTACTTCACCATTGCCTGTGAGTATTAATCATTAAAGGAACTTATATGTTCTACAGTACAATGAAAAAATAAAAGAAAATAAATAAATCATAACATCATGTATGAGGCAGATAAACATAAAAATGTAAAGCTGAAAAACTGTGACTTGCTAAAGAATGCATATAGCTCTGGTCACTTACATAATGTCATAAGAGAAAAATGAAAACACAGATGTCTTTGGACTAGGTCAATAACAAAAAAGGACGGCTACTTCTGAGAAGGTAGGAGTGAATGTAACTTGGAAATTATCCTAAAATATGACCCACCTGTGTCTTCCATCTGTTCATTTCTTTAAATAAAAAAACTGAAGTAAACATGGCAAAAATTATGATTTGTTATTATTGAATGGTCGATGCATTAAGATTTCTTACATTATTCTTTAAATACTTGAGTTACCATTTAGTTTCTAAAAAGAGAAAAAGAAAAAAAACCAGTCAAGCACATCTCAGTCTCTTTTCTTTCTGCTGTTCCGAGCTTGGCCGGCCGCTCATCATTCTGACTCTCAGTTCTCTTGCCATAAATCTCTTCCAGAGTCCTTGTCAGGACTGGAGGTAATGAATGTGGAGTGCCTGTACTCAAAGGCCTCAATAATAGTGACTCTTCTACTATTATTATTATTATGAATAACATTTGCCCCCACTTAGCCCGTTTGTTAAGTAAGTGAAAATGAATGACATCAAGCAAGTGAAAGATATTTCTTCCTTATTTTTCATCCAAGGTTTCTAATTATTTCAGTAATGCTGACAAATTTTAGTTATTTCAGTTTTATGGATAAAAAAATTGAGACTCAAATAAACAAGTTGTTGGGTTCACCCTTCCTTGTAGTATAAATATGTCGGATTAGAACCTCTGACCTGTGATACTTTACCATTCATAAACTCAGAGGCTGAGGAAAACTTAGGTCACAGTAATAGAAGTATAGTGGCAGATTAAGGCAGTGAGGCACACATTCCTCTTTGCCAAGGACAGACTTCTATTATACCTCTTGTTCCAGTGGTGGACCTAACAGTGTCATCAGAGGTTTTTGATTGCTGAGTCAGACTGAAGTCTCAGCAATGTGGTCTAATTCCTAAAATACATGTACACTTGTAGTTAAAATCAAAATAATCATAATAGCTTTAGAAATAGCAGTATAGATTATCAATGCATAAATTTGTAAATAAATATTCCTTTTTCATGTTGAAGCATATTAAAGGGTCATTATCCTAAGTGGGACTTTGCTAAGGGGCTCACATAATTTTAATTATCTGGCAGTCATTGAAAGGATAAGATATTTAGAGGATGTTCTTGAACATTAGATAAACATTTATTTATCCAAATATATTTATTTGGATTGGAAATTAGTGTGTTGTGTATGTGTGTCTGTGTGAGATAAGGGGAGGGGGGAGAGAGAGAGAGAGAGGTAGAGAGAGAGAATGGGAGAGTGGGAGGGAGAGGGGGGAGAGAGAGGGAGAGAGGGGGGAAATGCTAAGGATCATAGCAGACAAATTTCTTCTTTATGATTCCACTCATCTATTGGTGTTTTCCTGCTTCATAGGAATATTTATATGCAGGGGCACCTTAAATTTTAATGCTGATTTATAATTACAAATCCTAGAGAAATGGACTTCATAGAGTCAACTATGATGTAGAGAAAAGCGCCAATGTGAGGAATAGCTCTAGGATTTCACACACTTTATAATCAACCCGATCAACTAGATGTCTGTGTCTGCACATTGTTATCTCCTGCAGGCAAATTAAAACACCAAGCCAGGGTATCAGGCTTAGAGATTGTGAACTATGTCAAGGATAGGATGGCGCTCATGTCATTTTAATAAGGTCCTTGAGTATATTGATTGGGCCGACAGGAAGGGAGCCACAGCTCTTTTTAAGAAGAGTAACTGTGTTAAAGAGAAAATTAACATCAAAAAATACTGGTCCAACCCATTTCCTGAGACATTTCTGTATCTTTTAATATTGCTGCTCAATTACCATAGTGGTTCATTTGGGAAAATGAGTAGTTTCAAATCAAAGATTTTGTGATGGAATGAAAAAGTTTATGTTTATTTTTTTACTTAATTCAAAAAATAAGAGAGAGAAGTTTGGCACAGCTATGGAGAAGCCATATAGGAAAGGAAGGTAGATGGTAGGAGGAGAGAAAACTCTCTTCAGGGCATCGGGGGATGTGCTAACAATCACATCTATGAAGCCAGTTTTTTTGGTTTACTTCACACATACTTACATAAGATTATTCAAATTTTCTTTATAATGTACTTTGTTTCATAAAACTAAACATAGTCATCTATTGAAGGAATACATCATAAAAGGTTTTTTTGCTGGCACTAAATTATGAAATCAAGATGATACCTCCAAGTATTTAAACATTTAAGGAATGTTTAAATTTCACCACATTTCCGTCTACAGGATCATGGCATAGATAAGGGGATTAGAAATATTACCTCTGGAGAATAAGCAGGCACTGTCCATACATTTAGTCCTGACTTGACAGTATGGCTCTGAAAAAAACACAAATCAAGATAAGGAGTAACGTTTTGGAAACTAGTAAATCCAGCCTCAAGAAATCTTTTCCACATGTGATCTATTTCCTCCACTAGAAGCATCCACTGGGGTGGTTTTTGAATGTTACATCTAAGCTCTTTTATGGATCAGGGATATTGCTACAAGTTATCTTTGTTCTGGGAATATAGTCATTAAAATGTTGTGAACCTTCCTTCCATTTCCTTGAGAAAATGTTTCTAGTTATATGTTTCTAGTATGTGTTTAAACTCCCAGCTTAAAGAATAAAGTACCATATTTAGTAAGGTTTATAAAATCTTTTCTGAGGTTGTATCTATGCACTATAAATAAAGTATGTTACTCTGTTCATCACATGACAAGATGCTCTGCCTGACACCACAACAGGAGCTTGCCAGCATCTCCGTGCTGCACAGCTGGTTTCTAGTCTCACACACCGGTGTTTTCTCAGGCCGGCATACAGAGGAGGGATCAGTTAGCCACTGGGTTTTGATTGTTCACCTTCTATCATACAACACAATCATTTAGAAAATCATGTGAAAAAAATGAGCACATGCAAAAATGGCCATTTTTAGGCCTTATTTATTTAAATTATTTGTCTTAACTGATCACATGCAAAAGCTGATTTTATGTTTTGTGCTGAGAAGCCCCTTTAGAGAGAATAGTAAGTCCTTTTATCCATTTCTATTGTCAAAATGAGAGCACATCACGGGAGCAGCTCAGATATTACATTTTGGTAGAATTAGCTGCATATTAGAACTACAGAACCCATTTTACTGATAAAGGTTTTAATAGAGGAGCAAAAAATAAATAAATTTTGGCTTAGGCTAGTACAAAAAAGATCAAATGATTAGAGGAGATAGCAAATATTTCCCCTCTTGGTGTCCTGTGGATTTTCTCTGTGAAGTCAGGCGAGTAGGAAGTCTACACAGGACGAAACGAGCTGTGGCGACCCTGTCGGGCTGCATTTTACAGCTTGCTTTCATGTCTGCCATATGAGTTGGCCTGGCCAAATATAATTTTCTTCAGCTTTATCTTCAGAGAATTAAAGAAAGGTGACCTCGTTTAGACAAAAATGCAGGCTGGAAGTGAATTTTCCCTTTTACATCCATCTATTTGCCAACCACATAAACTGTATTCAGAAAAAGCTGTGCTGGGGCAATTCAATCTAAAACATGACATTCCTGAATTTAAACTCTTGGAACCTTTTTGACAATAGAAGTTTGAGAAATAAAAAAAAGAATGGTTCAGAGAAATGTTCTTTCTACTAAAGAAGTTGTTACCTTAGTAATAAATGAACTTATTTTTTAGTTCTCTTTGAATCCTGTTCATATGTTTTAAGCAAAAAAGGTGAAACAAGTATTTTCATTCAGTATCTTCATATATTTATAAAACTTAAATTTAAAATAGTATTATAAATAGTGCATTTTAACAATAACATAAAAAGCAAGACTTTTTTTCCCTGAAATTATTTGTGTATACTAGAATGTAGAATACTCATATGTAAACTATAAATAACAGGACCTACCTCAAAGGTTGTGCCAGTAAATGTGCTGGTTCATGTGAAGCACTTACAAGGTTGTCTGATGCAGGATAAGGACTCAGAAAACATTGACAGTTGTCATTTTAAAGGGTCCTTAGAAGTGGTCAGTTTTGTGGCTGTGGAAGGTATAGTTTGTCAGTAATTATTCTAGTCCACTCACAGTGAGGGAGCACAGATGGAAAGGTAATACATAGGTCACTACATAGGTGATAAACAGGAAGACTGGCCCCAACTAGAGGCAAATTACTCCCACTGCATAATTTTTCCTGGACCCATTTTTTTTTTTAATCAGAATTGTTCTTTAGAAAGACTGAAAAATATTATTAAGGTCAAATTAACCTTCTATTGATTATACTTCAAGTGAAGTATATCCTTCCTGTTGACATATTTTTATAATTACATAGCTAAATACAAAATAATTATTTTAAAGGAATTGAAAAAATTGAAATTATAACACAAAAAGGCCATCATATTCCTCTTTGAGAGCCAAACACCAAACATTCATTAAACCCGATCAAGGGAAACTGTGATAAAGGTGATAAGGGCATAATAAATCCAATTAAATTGGCTGGTGGCAGCACCACCATTGAATGTTAGCATGGGTTATATGCCAATACTTTTTAAATAAAATATATCTTAATGGAAAAAATACTACTTTTTTTCAAACCCTTAAAAGGAGTGAAAAATATGGTAGAGATTTTGTGTTTTTCTAAGATAGTAGAAGCTGTCTGGGAGATATAGCTTAATGTAAGAAGTATAGGATATTTTAGACCTTCACTACTTGATGAAAAACTGGGAAAATGGGAAAGTTTAGGGAATCTAGGTTGTCCTAAACAATATAACACATGTGGTCCACACACTAATTGTTGGCACTTCAGTGGAAATAGTGTTGTGGCTTAACAAACACACACTCCAGGATTGAGAAATTGTTGTTATTCTTAGGTTAGGGGTATGGTCTTGTTTGTATTTGGCTTCCTCATTTTTCTCAGTCTGAAACTGTAAGTGATGGAACTTCTAGGTATTCTATACTGAAATAGTAGCCTTATTCAAATATTTGATAATATTTCTTCCAAGGGTACTTTTTCCTGTATGCTGTCTGGAAGTGGTTTACATGATATGGCTCATTATAGAGAAGTATCTTTCTTCCTTGACCTAGTCCCAAAATTCTACTGTAGGTTTTGATTAAAATTGCATTCCATGTCTAACAATGATAAATTCCTAATTATGCCACCTGATATCCTTGTAATACTTTCAGCTTTGGAGGAACTTATACACAGTCTATGTTAGGAAATCAGCTGGAAGGATGTCTAGTTGATTGAAGTAAGCAAACTTCATAAAATACCAACTTAGCTAAGCTTATTAATTTGTGATATAATTTTTTTAGGGGCTCAGATATATACCACCATTCTTGAGTAATTCCAATTGAGGATTAATGGTTTACATAGGATTATTAGTGGCAAATGATAGAAACAAGATCTATTTGATGTAAAGAAGAGAGAGATACCTAGTGTAAGGGTACTGAATAGATCATAGAATTTACCTACTGGATAGCCAGGTTTGGTGGGAATTTCTTAAGGGAGTAAAGGCACAGCGAAGAGCAAAGTTATGGCATGACTATTAGAATTTTTACCAGGGTACTGGAATCTGCATGAGTCTATATGGAATCTGTAGCCTTGCTGCAAGGCTGGAAGCCTTAATACCACAATGGCCCCATGACCATCATCTCTACCTGGCCTTCTGCATCTTTAATATACTCTCTTAAGACTTAACTCTGGTCCATTTACTTGCCTATTTCTTTAGGCAATTAATTCATATGATCTTCTGTCTCCTCAGACATCCCATACACCCTGGTCCCTATTCTCAGCTAATAACCTCACCTTACATTTCACTGGTTTAAAAAAATAAATAAATGAGGTGGCGCCTGTGGCTCAAAGCAGTAGTGTGCCGGCCCTATATGCTGGAGATGGTGGGTCCAAACCCAGCCCTGGCCAAAAACTGCAAAATAAATAAATAAATAAATAAATAAATGTTAAAATAGCAGCAGCAGCAGCAAGCAGAGAGAACTTGAGTTCTCACATTGCTACGTCCAGTCTACACTTGCATTAGCAGCCATGCACTATTTTTCCTTTCTATTTTTGTTTTGTTTAAATCAAACTCTTCCAAGTGAGCATTGCATCCAAGACTTTGATCCTGAAGTGACCCCACTCTTCTGCACTCTCACTGATATCCCTGCATTGGATAATCCCACTACGTGCACATGCAGTCCAGTATACATCAGAGATATTAAAACAGTGAAAAAAACCTCTCAACTATACATTCAAGTGAACTACTTGCTACTACTCTATTTCTGGCACCTTTCTTACAAAACTCTTTAAAAACCTGTCTATATTTGCCATGCCCACTTCATCTCTTCCCTTGGCCTTGGAGTAAAGTCCAGCAAGGCATTTTTCTCCATCAGTCCATGAAACTACTCATTTCAAATTTCCTAATGGTCTTGATATTCTCCTCTCCAGTCACCAACACCATGTCTTTGCTTCACTGAGCTCCCCACAGTGTGCGACTCAGCCTCTCCATGGCCTGGCTTCCTTCTCCTCTCTGGCCTGTGTCTCCTTTTCTTCACTCTCCTCTCGCCAGCCTCTCGGCCCCTCCTCCTGAGTGTTCACTCTGCCTGCTCTCACTTCTAGGAGATGTTATCTGGTCTCAAGGTTTTCAGCACTTTAACTGAGCTGATGACTTTTATCTACTCCTGACCTCTAGCCGTACACTCCTGTTCTTCTCCCACCTTTTAATACCAGCAATGTCTACTCCATTCTACCACTGGCTTAAGTCAAACCCTTTAAGTTTTTCTTGACTTTGATCTTTTGATTAGTATTCCAAACTCAACCTTTCAAGGAAAAAATGTTGGAACTTCAATGTATATTCAAAAACCTAGTATCTCCAACCTACCTACAGACTGACACCACCGACAGAGCCACTTCCTCTCACCCTGGAAGTTCCAGGAGCCCCTAAAATAAGCCCCTTCTTCCATCCTTGTCCTTACACAGAATATGCTCCATGCAGAAATAGGAAAGTTCTGTGTGAAGTCTGGGCCCGTTGTGCTGCTTCTTAGTTCAGGGTCTTCAGTGACTGCTTGCACAGACTATTCTGAGAGATGCTTACCTGACACAGGGAAGAGAAAGTCCTTGGGAACAGGGGCTGTTGTTTTTTCTCGGTCACCACATTATCTTCAGTGTTACTTCAAACAGTGAATGAATAGTCATTTTTGTGTCAGCACCTAAAACAGTGGATAGGTAAATACTCTATTGATGCTGGGCAGCCAAATCAATACCTGCAGATAACAACAAATGTAGTATTAAATTTTTTCCATATGAATTGTTTTCACCTAAACAAATATGAAACAAAACTGGGAACTCTGAACTCTGCTCAAGCAATCAAGTAGAAAGCTATTTAAGTTGAATGTCAAACTTGATCTGTGTAATATTTTAAGAACTCTACAAGGAATAGAGATTCTTCACATATCACATTGAAAAGCTAGTTGCTTGCTCTAATTTTATGCTGTGAGCGCTTATTGAACCAAAAGTTCAGTTGCACTTATGTCTCAGAAACAAATTTCTTATTGCAATGTGATATGGTTCAATGATTAGCTCCCAAAATAAATATGCTCTTCAAGCTCCTTGTTTGTTTTTCAGCAACACCAAAGCATATTTTTAAAAAAGTTATAGATTTCTAAAATGGAAAAACTTGAACATAAAGTGTTAGGGAGAACAAGAATGTTTAATAGTGTTATCAATCACACACATACTGTTGACACTGTGCTGTCGAGTTTAGGTGGCTGCTGTAGGATCACTTTAGAAAATCAACATTTTTGCATACCTAACAGTACTAAAAGGGATGTTTTAAGATATTGCAATTCAATAAGCGTTTCTGGGAAACCATAAAGATCTGGGCACTTGCTAAATGGTGAGATGATGTAAAAGTCATTAAAAGCAAAAAACAAACAAACAAACAAACAAAAAAAACCCCACCAAAACACATTTCTCAACCATATGAAAGTTACACGTAAGAATAAGACAGTTGGTGTTCCTAAGGCATTTACACACCAGTGAGAGACAAATGTCTGCATAGGCTTCTGTTTAATATAGAGGATGATGAGGGCAATAGCAGCAGACCTAGTGATCCAGAGGGGAGTGAAGTTGAGTCTAACCCATGGACCAGGCACACATACTTCACTGGAGGGGTCATTTATTTATTTATTTACTGAAAAGCGCATGTAGAAATTTGACAAGTGGAGAAGGAAAGGGTCGAAAATGAATAGGAAGAAGAAAAGGTAAGGGAAATTTCCATTATCATATCTTTTAGGGGCATTAAAGATTAAAGAAGTTAGGGCAAAGATCATATTATAATGAAAGAAGTCTTTATCAGTAACACCCAGTTTTCTTGAATGAATATGCATATATTTACTTGTAACATACATGTACATATATACATAACTATACACTGTCTTGAGTTAGTTTGTCAAGAAGTACAAAAGAGATTTGTATTAATTTTGTTTTAGCATTGAGTTAGGTTAATATTGCCTTAATAGCAGAGAAACATGATGAAGTAAACTTGAAGATTTTATTGTATTACTATTAAGGAAGGAAATACATCAAGCTTAATGGTTAATATTGTACACTGACTAAATTTAAAAAATATTCTTATTTTAATGTGTAATATTATAAATTCTTATTTTCAGGATAATTAGCATATTTTACAAATGTAAATCTATTTAGACTTTTAAAGAAAAATGTATGTCTTTTGTATACTATTATTTTATATATATCTACTCAATAATTATTTATTATATGTAAGCATCAGGTATCAAATCCTATAAAATGGATGTTATGCTTGAAATTGAGTCCCCAAAAAACTTCTTGAATAAATGAATGAAGAAATTAATTGATAAGCACAACAGTGATAAGTCAAGACAATAAACATTAAATACTAATGCTACAGCATGTATTACTCATTAAGTTGAATTTAAAACAAGCCACATCCAAACCTGGAAAAGGTGTGTGGAAATGGACATTCCCACCAATAATTCATGAGAGTGCAAAATCCTACAGCAATTCTGGAAAGTACTTTGAGAGTCTGTTAAAAATTATGATGAGTATAACCTTTGACACATTTTAAGAATATATCCTAAGATAAGAGATTTTTGGTATAAAGGATTATATGACATTTTATAGTTATACAAAAGAATGTACTTAGTAATTATAGTTTAAAATCTACATTTAATTTTGTTCTTCAACAAATAAAATAATTCAAAATAAATTCTTTGTATCACAAATCATTAATCAAATTTACTTATCACTCTTTTTCTTTATTTTCTTCTGTTGGTTATTCAACTGCTTCCATTCATAGTGCTTTTATCCATAACAAATGGATTCAAAGTGATTTAAATTAAACCTCAAAGATAAAAAATATATATAATATATACATGTATGTGTGTGTGTATATGTATGTGTGTACACACACCCACCCACATACATACACACATATATATATATATATATTCTCTCACATTTTACATCACACACATGAAGTAAAGGGGCAGTAATCACCAGAATATGTTCTTGAGTCTTTGACAAAATTAAAGTTAAAGTCTCTGGCACTAATAAAAAGCTCCTATTCAAAATTCTTGGCTCATTTTTCTCTCAACTTACTTCCTGCTGAATCAAGTTCTTTTCTTTGCCAATGGAGTTCTTGATTCAGTGCCATTTGTCCTTAATGGACCGGTTTTCTTTGTATGATTTACTAGGAAGCACTGAACCCTCACCCAAGATGAATACACGTAGGTAAGAGACCCTGACTTAATACATACAGCTAATTGACAGGAGTTATAATTATGATTGTAAATTTTTGTTAGAACACATGTCAAAACAATAAGCTATTCTTGTTTAATTAATTTTTACTGAGCAACTTTAGGGGTAAATTTGTTAAGATTCAAGAGAGAGGAAGTCCAAGGCATCTGTTCCCATGTACTAGCCTCTTACTGTGAGTATTCATGAATTTTGGATGTTACCATGACAATTGAATGTAAAAAAGAGCTTCTCTGCATAGGCGTATGTGTGTTCTCTTTTGCAGGTATGGTATCTCTTGATAAGAATCAAAACTCTTAACTACTTCAATCTCTACTAAAATTTTGAATCTTTCTGCATCCTTCCCCCCACTTCCTCATCAAAATTCTCTTTTTTCTGTTAAAATACTATTAATAATAATGACAGTATTGTAATGGAATTATATTTATCTTTTGATTGTACATAATACCTTTTTTTAATCTCATGGTAACATTAAAATATTTCTGAGGAATAGTGAAAGAATGAAATTTGTCACTGGTCTTAAATGAAAATATAAACTAAATTAATTTTATTAAAGGATTATTTCTTTTCTAAAATCTGAAAATGAACCACATGCATTTCAGAAGGTTCTTCAAGGCTCAAAGCCATCCTGTTAGTTGAACTAAGACTCAAGGCAATTTTCAGCCTTTGGTGTTTTTGGACTCAGTTTAATATGTCAATTGTCCTATGTCAATGTCACGGTTAGTGGGGCCCATGAGGAAAGAACCGTACATCAGCAGGATATAGAGCAGTTGTGGGGACTTCAGTTATTAGTAGTGTTCATTAGTAAAAATTAAAATGTGATATATCATTAGAATATGATATAATCCTTATCTAGCAGATTATGCATCTTTTAGAAGAGAGTAGAAAACAAATTAAGAAAACTTAATATAATCCAACAATAGAAATAATATTGAAGTAGGAGGGAAAAAATTTGGAGGCAGGAAACTCTTAGATTAAAAAAATTGCATATGAGTTTAATCTGATATTCATATCAAAAGCAATATTTATAATTAAAATTAATTTTATAGGGCTAAATGCAGTTATTCTCTATTATACAAAGAAAAACCACACAATACTTGGTTTAATAGAACTTCATGTCTTATATTTTAAATTGTTTCTCATGTTTCAAAAGTGAAAGTAACTGTTACCAAGTGTAATGTTCTATGAGCCTGGATAAATTTGTCAGCAAGATTTAGACAATTCAGGAGTTGTGGCATCTGATAATGTCTAGAAGATCCTGTGGAAAGGACCAAATCTTCTTCATATCAAGTCTCAAGTAAAACCAGTACTAGGGACCTGCAAAGGACGGAGGGAAGACTGGGCATTTTGTAGGAGAGATATTTTTGATATGACCAGACTCTCTGATAAGGGCCCTGGGCTGAGTGCTAGAAACGACTTACGTGGGGACCACGACCAGGTGCCGTTGGGTTCTAAGAGGCAGGATGGGAGCAGGTGGGTGACATTTACTGAGTGGAAAGTATCCCCATATGTTAGTAGATTAGGGTAGTAACGACAGAGGAGATTCTATGATCGCCATTTCATGGATGGAGAAACTGAGCTTCAGAGGAGCTCAGTCAATGTCAAACCCTCCAGCAGGTGCCGTCAGGGCCTCGCTCTGTCACCAGGCCGCGTCAGTGAGATTCTCCATGCCAGCTGCATCTGTCTTGTGGGCAGTTGACCCCAACCACGGATGCCAGACTTAAGTGCCTGAGATAACACCCTGGGGGTAAGCCTTCAGGATAGATAGATAGATAGATAGATAGATAGATAGATATAAAGAATAATGAGAATGAAACATCATATTACAGTGCTGGTCAGTGTAAGAATTGTAGCAATGAGCATGTCATACATGGAAGTGTACAATTTAGTGAACTCTCTTCAAATGCTTTGGCTTCCTCCTTCCTGTGTGGAATTCTGAGAGCTTTTCTGAGGAATGGATGTCCAGCTGCCCACTGGAAGAGCTGGTTTAATCACACTCTTTATCCAGCCTCTCCTGGGATTCCTCTACCTCCATTTCTTCACTCCACTGCCGGTGTCCCCTGTACCTCCCAAATCAACCATTTACACTCAGATTACCATCTGAGAGTTTGCTTCTGAAGTAACCAAAACTCTCAGGCAATGAAATGGCTAAGATTCAAAGCCATGACTGTCTCCCCTGGCATTTGCTGGACCCTGTGTTGCCTTCTAATGCCCCTTCACACTCTACTAAATTGTACACTTCCATGTATGACATGCTCATTGCTATAATTCTTACACTGACCATCACTGTAATATGATGTTTCATTCTCATTATTCTTTATCTCTCTCTCTCTCTCTCTCTCTATCTATATATACGTATATATAGATAGAGAGAGAGAGAGAGAAGGGTCTCACTATGTTGCCCAAGGTTGTCTCAAACTCCTGGCCTCAAACAATCCTACTTCCTTGATCTCCTAAAGTATTTTCTCAGTATTTTGAGACTAATTTGATGTAATTTATTATTAAAATCACCAATGTGCTTTAACAATGCTTTATGAACTGCTTCTAAAACAAAGAGAATTTTGGAAAGCTTTGTAGAGCTATTTGTTGTTTTATAATAATCTATCACATTTAATATTCAGAAGAAACTGTTTACTCATAAATTGCCTCTTATTACCCATCACTGCTGGGATATTACTTAGACACCATTAACATGTTGATGAAATTATTTTCATTTTTGTCTCAAAGGCATTTATGATTTCATATGCTTAAAAGGACCTTTTTTCCTTTGTTTTAATCTATATGTTTATCTAACGCGTCTAAGCTTTCTAAACCAGGTTTCAAGTGGCTCTCTTAAGCTCTCTTTTTTTAAATGCAGTTAAATTTATCTAGATTGAAAAACAAAGCAAAACAAAAAACACTGACAGCCTTAACCAGATGTATAGGCAGGATTTGTTTTGTTCTAGGTCCTGCTGAGCAGAGCGTATACCCTGGCCTGGGAGACGGCTGTGAGCAGGGCGCTTAATAACACATTTTCAATTAGAAAACTCTGAGACAGTAGAAACGGAAATCAGAGTTGCTCCTGCTTTAACTAAGTTCTACAGAGTTGGGAAAATACTTTGTTGTCCATTTTTATTACAGCTTATCTTAAGATCCTGTTTCCATGAGTTTTATGGAAACATTTATGTAAAGAGACCCTATAGATTTATACTTCTATATATCCCTGAAAACTGACGCGCTATAAATGAAGGAAAACTCACCATCCTAAGAAACAGATCTATTAATTTGGAGACATTTGTATTTCTTAAAATTTCTTTCTTATGATCATGTTATTTACTTATTTATCAAAAATTGGTCCTATTTTTACCTTCTAGAACAATGTGGAAAAATACATCAGCCTTAGAATTGAAGCTTTTCAGTGACAGAAAGATGGCTCTTGTTTTTCCCTCCCTCCTCTTCCTGTCTGGTTAAATATGGTCATCACAACAAGCAAGTCAAGTGGACCAGGAGCAAACTGGCTCACATTTTAGGATTGTTTCTTTTATTATTTCTTCTCATCCAGAACTAGAAGGTCTCTGGATCCAGGAAAGAGCAAGGAAAAAATGAGAATGAAATATGAAATAGAATAGAAATCAATGTTTTACCTCTTTACATGTAATAGAAATAGAAACAGAATGATATTGTTTGAATAATGCCACATAGGAAAATATTTACAGATGAAAATACATACTGATGTTGTATGACCTGGCATTCTAGAATATGCAAAACCTTTTTTATTCACACTGAAAATCTTCTTATAGTAATTTCTAGTGCTTATGTTAGTATTTTTCAGGGGAATAGGCTAGAATAACCATTTGGAGCTTCTTGCTCAGAATATCACAAATCAAAACAGCTTTTAAAGTCTATGTTTTTAACGAACATCATATGCTATTATAATATGACAAGAGTGAAATACCTATGAAATGTAATGTTAGGAGCCACGGTTTACTTGCACATATAGTTTTAGGTTTTCAATCTCCTGTGTCAGCAAAGTCAGGCACAGGCAACTAATGTTTGTTGATGGAAAAAGAGAGGATCATTGATGTTCGCAAGTTTAAAGTTTACTCTGAAATATGGTTGATTTTATTCCCTTTCATTTCTGGATTGTATGTGGGGTCAGGCCTTTAGTCATCTCATTCCTCTAGGAAATAAGAAGAGAAAGGGACTGGAAGGGGAGGGCAGAAACAGCGTCTACTGGTCTGCGATTACCCAAAACAGCGTCTACTGGTCTGTGATTACCCTGTTCTCCCCGTCACCTCCTGTCTTAAAAGAGAGAAACTCTCAAATTAGTAATCAATGTGAGAAAAGCCAACAATCCCCTATATCACTGGGCAAGAGAGATCAATAGCATCTTCCCCAAAGAAGACAGATAAATGGCTATCAAACATGAAAAAATGCTCATTGTCCCTAATTATTAGAGAAATGTAAATCAAACCACTCTGAGATATCACCTAACCCCAGTGAGAATGGCCCACATCACAAAATCTGAAAGCTGCACATGCTGGCATGGATGTGGAGAGAAGGGAGAACTTTTACACTGCTGGTGGGACTGCAAAACTAATACAGCCTTTTTGGAAGGAATTCTGGAGATCAAGGCCTCAAATAACTAAAGCTAGACCTCCCCTTTAATTCTGCAATCCCATTACTGGGCATCTACTCAGAAGAAAAGAAGTATTTTTACCATAAGGACACTTGCACTAGACTGTTTATTGCAGCTCAATTTACAACTGCCAAAATGTGGGATCAGCCTAAATGCAGGGAATGGATTAACAAGCTGTGGTGTATGTATACCATGGAATACTATTCAGCCACTAAAAAGGATGGAGACTTTACATCTTTTGTATCAACCTGGATAAAGGTGGAATGCATTATTCTTAGTAAAGCATTGCAAGAATGGAGAAACAAGAACCCTATGCACTCAATTCTGGTATAAGGACAATTAATGACCTAGTACACAGTGGGGTGGGGAGGAAAGGGGTGCTGTGAGAGAGAAGGGCAGAGTGGAGCCAGGTGGTCATGGTGTGTGACATACCTTTTGGAGGTGGGACACAATTATAAGAGGGGTTTCACCTAACAAATGCAGTCAGTGTCCCCTCAATAAATCCCTAAAAATTAAAAAAAGGAGGGGAGAAACTCTTTTCAATAAACAAACCTTTTTGGATTTCCTCTTCTTCATGTCTTACCAAGTTAAAAACTGAATTATTAATGGAATGAGGGTGTTATTTAGATGTTAGTAAATATCTCATTAGAATTATCTATACTCAGTCTTTCTACTTCCTTACTTTCTGTTCCTCTCTTAGCCCACAACAATTAGTGTTGTCCTCACAGTCACACTCAAATTTCTCTTCTGAAGACTGCCGTCTCAATGGGTCTACTGCTCGTATTTGGCCTCTTCTTGCCAATTGCTGGAGTCCTCTCTATCATGAGGTGTGTGCTCAAATGTCATCTGCTCAGAGACGCCCTCACCAATAACTCTCCCTGAAAAGACATTCCCACCCCCCACCTACTCATCTTAATAACGGGTTTATTCTCTGTATAACACACAGCATTATTTACCTTTCTCATTTCTCCCATTGCTTACTTGCTTACTTACACATGTAAGTAAATATGTAAGAACAGTATGAATAAAATTACAAAATTTAATAAAGGTTACACACAGATGTTAATCAATAGAAATAGTCGATGCTGTTAATATCAATTTCCCTAAATTAATCTTTGTATTTAACGCAGTCCAAGTCAGATTAAATCTGAAGATCATATATAGCAGAAAAAAGGAAAGAATAGGAAGGGGGACAAAAATATGGCAAAAGCAACAAAGATGATCTGATACCAAGTTATATTACAAAATTAAAACAACAGCACAAGAATGTTAATAACAAAGGAATAAACAATGAGATATGATTTGAAACCATATCTAATGCCTAAAGTTTTAGTTTTAAAAGATAATGCGGCTCAGCGCCTGTGACTCAAGCGGCTAAGGCGCCAACCACATACACCTAAGGTGGCAGGTTCGAATCCAGCCCGGGCTCACCAAACAACAATAATGGCTGCAAACAAAAAAATAGCCAGGCGTTGTGGCAGGTGCCTGTGGTCCCAGCTACTTGGGAGGCGGAGGCAGGAGACTCGCTTGAGCCCAGGAGTTGGAGTTTGCTGTGAGCAGTGAAGCCATGGCACTCTGCCCAGGGGGACAGCTTGAGGCTCTGTCTCAAAATAAATAAATAAATAAATAAAAGATAATGCAATTTTAAACCAATGTGAAAAGAATGATACATTTTACTGAAACAATTACATCTCTTACTCATATTTAAAAAACACACATTGATTAAAGAGCTAAAATATGAATATAACCATGATAATAGTTCCCAGAATATTTAGATGTGAGAGGAATTTACAGTAGAATACTAAACAGAGAGCCAGAAAAGAAGAGATAAATTTGATAAACTAATGATGGAAATGATAATTTTAAACTCTTCTTTATGAAGAAAGGTATTATGAGCCAATAAAACAAACTGACAATGATAGAAAAGATGGTGGATTAAATTAATCACATGTAGAGAGTTCTGTAAGTCAATGAGGTAAATAAAAACAACCCAACAGGAAGAAAATAGTCACAGAAAGTTGTTCATCCTCCTTTACAATGAGGATCACATACATTGTAAAAGCACTGGGATTTTATTTTCTCATCCTATTTATAAGTTTTTTTTTAATCTGGTGAATTTGAAGGTACAAAAATAATAGGAAACAGAAATACTGATTGAAATTTCAAATACTGATTGTAAGTTTTTAAAATAAATCAAGATATTTACATCAAAATTAAAAATGTGAGTATTCATTTTCTCTCTCTCCCTCTCCACTTACACCCTTCTCTGTATATTTGCCCACAAAATGTATTTAATTGCAGTGAGTCTTTTAGTAGGAAAAACTGGAATTTACCTCAATACCTATCAATATAAAATGATTAAATAGTTCTTTTTTTGGAGACAGAGTCTCACTTTGTCATCCTTGGTAGAGTGCTATGACATCACAGCTCACAGCAACCTCAGACTCCTGGGCTCAAGTGATTCTCTTGCTTCAGCTCCCCAAGTAGCTAAGGTTACAGTTGCCTGCCAAAATGCCCAGCTATTTTTAGAGGTGGGGTCTTGCTCTAACTCAGGCTGGTCTGGAACTGGTGGGCTCAGCAATCCACCTGCCTTGGCCTCCCAGAGTGCTGGGATTACAGGAGTGAGCTACTGCGCCCAGCCCAAATAGTTCTTGATTTGTATAATTTGATAATATATTCTGTAGTCAGTGAAAAAACTGGAAACATGAATACATTTACCTATGATAAATTTTATAAATAACTAATGTTATCTATTATTTGAACTGCAAAAATTCTCTCCATTCCTGTATGGGTGCTTCAGTAAACATATACAAAATGTTAGATTTTGGAATTTGTTCTATATATTTTTATAGGAGTCTTATATATACAAAAATTATATATATAAATTTGAAATTTTAATTTTTTATAGAAAATGTTTTAATAAACATATCCAAAGTGTATGCTAATAATTTTTATAAATGAGAAAAAAGAACTAGTCTCTTTAGTATCTAGTTACCTAATTTCTGTGTCAACTAGAGTTACCAGAATTCATACTTACCATTTAATGAACACATACAATGTGCCAATTGCTATATTTATTTAATTTTTGATTTTATAGATGAGAATACTCAGATAAGAAAATTGTTCAAATTTACAGAGCTGCTATGTAAGAGATTTGAATCAAACTTTCTTTGACTATAAATTTCTTTCTTTCTATAATGCCAAGGGATCCCAAAGATTATTAATGGTTTATTTTCCGTTATAAGATGAATATTTAGAATATATTTTATTTAGAAAAAAATTAATGAAATATAAATACCGAATACAAAATGATGATGGACAAATTTTCAAAAGTTGAAGAGATTAAATAAACTCCATTTCTCCTAAGAACACTGTCAAGCTTTTTGTCAAATTGTGCACTATCAAAATCGGGGACCCTCTCTCAGCTGATACAGTGTCACAAAAACAGTAAATGTCTGGGTCCACTTCAGGCTGCTGGGTCCCGGGCGGTGCGCGGTACCAGCTTCAGGCACCGGGGTCCACCAGGATATGCTCAGCAGAACTATCTGCGTTCAGGAAACAAACACCCGCAGGAGTTGAAGTACCCGAGATTCCCAGATCGTTTGGGAAGCTGTGAATTTGAAAGATATCGTGAGGAGAGAGCAGGAATAGGCAAGAAAAACTGACGGTGATAATGACCAAGGTCCGGGAGGAGACGGATTGGGTAGGAAAAGCCTCAGACTGTGGAGCTGATCTGCGGAATCTCATTCTGCTGCACAGGAGCTTCTGCACACGAGTGAGACCAGCCCAAGCTCCTGATACCATCATCGGGTTCAGGTGTTCCCTGGGAGCTGCCAGAGGCGTGTGTGGCTTTGGCGCCAGCATCGAATGGATGTTGCAGGTGGCTCTCGGCTGGCTGCACCCTGGTGGCGGCTCCACTCTCACGGGCAGGTCCCAGCAGCGGGTCACTGGCCGCCACCGGGCTCTCGTGGTGGAGTCACTGGACCTCAGTTGCGGCCAGGTTTAATTGCCCGGTAACTGTTTAGTCCTCTTGTGTCATTGGATAGTTACTGTGATTTTCTTTACGTTTCCTGTCTGACATAACTGTGAAGAATGAATTAATTAGTAGTACATCACAGATTGGTAAGTGTGATCACCCTGGCAAGCCCTTTTCTCTGCCAGACTACAGAAGCACAGGGATTGATGTCCCAGAGGAGTTAACTCACATTTCACATGTCTGGGGGGTGTCACTTATCATTGACATGCTCAAAGTATCTAAATGAAGGAGCCATGAAGTATTTGAGCAAATTTAATTATTTTCCTACTTTAAAAAAATACAAGTTTGAGAAAAATGTTTTAGATTGCTGTCAGCTGTTCCATAGCCAACAAGCGCATTTCTACGTATGGGGGGAGGACTTTCTATCTGATCAAGTATATGACTCATTAGTTTTAGAAATTATTAATATTTTAGTGTCTCCAAACCTACTTTTACAAGAGGAAAACCATAATGCAATTATTTTTGGCAAAAAAGTCATTCCCAAAATACACTAAGTAATCGAAATCTAAAAGTAGAATTATAATTTTTTTTACCTACTATTGCATGTAGATTTTAGACTTACTTCATGTTTATATATTATACTATATTGTACTATTGTGTTTCAGAATATATTTATTCATATCTTTAGTTCAGTGTCTGTGACATGACTTCAAACAGATGATGTTCAATAGATATTGTTAAATGACTAAATAGCTATTTGTTTCAAATATATGCCACACATATCAAGGAAATATTAGAATTCAATTTTGTTCAAAAGATTTTTTGACCAAAGTTTGGAACTATATTAATAAATTCATAGTAAAAGGTGAGAACATTGATCTATGATTTAGAACTGCATTCTCATTTTGGTCTTTGAGAACAGAATATTTTCCATTTATATCCTGCGTTTTGGTAACTGGATGCCTCTGATGGGGAAATTATCAGCAATTAGCAATGGTCTTCAAAGAAAGTGCTCTGGGAGGCTCTGTGGGGAAGCTGAGAAAGACGCACTTCTGTTACCGTTTTCATAAATGTCTGCTGCTGTCAGTGTCACTAATTAATATTGTGCCACACAGCGATTAGCATATTTCAGAGAATTATTTCTTAAGTAAAGTTTAGCATAAAGACTATGGACTGGAATTAAGTGACCCTGTGGTATGTTGGTCCTTCATGTGTCAGTGGCGACCTTATTTAATACTTGCTAAACAACCAGTAATTATCTTTTTGTCTTGTCGTTTTCAAATCCTATGCTGATCACCTGGTAGTCATGAATAACTCAGTGGTGTTTAATTGGAATTTATCATTTAATTTTGAATTTGCATTTTGATAAACTATGGTATACTTAAGTACAATTACTTCAACTGTGTATTCTATGATTATTATACAAGGTCTAACAATTCAGTTTGCAAACTCCTCCTAGAAGTGGTACACACTTCACTGCTGAATATCACTATGGTCACCTTGGAAGTCCTCCTCTCAGGAAGCTAAGCACTGACTCCAGTGCCTAGTCCGCCCTGCAAAGCAAGTTTTGAACTGTTTTTGTGGAATAGCTGACAGACCTGGCATCACATTACCCTTGATGTTTTGAATGTCATGAAAATGTCTTTCTTTCGGGGCATAGCCAAGATGGTGGACTGCAGCCAGCTTTTTACAGAAGCTCCCGTCCAGAAGAAGGCTGAAAAGACAGAAGTTTAGCTAATTAGCTGATGTTTTGGAGCAGAGCCAAGAGAGAAGATTGTGGAGTACACTTCAACCTTCCTGAGGCAAGCTGCGACCCCAAAAATACAACCAAAAGGTACAGAATCCACCACCAAGTGGACGGGAGTCCCCTCCCCCACAACAAGGGCTCGCAGTTTACTCCATGCAAACAAACGAGCAGAGTTCAAACTTCCTCCTACTCTATCCCATGGGAAAGACCCCCTAATAACTGGACCTCCTACCCCTTCTGGCGTGCCACCGCACCCTCCGGCCAGGCATAAAACTGTAAAACTGTATAAATCTGTATATATTCCTCACCTGCAACATTGAACTCTGAGGAGTCCCCACCCACCCACTCCGAG
>CAUYQV010168368.1:0-19566 GCA_963574575.1 Galagoides demidoff
CTGTGGTCCCAGCTACTTGGGAGGCGGAGGCAGGAGACTCGCTTGAGCCCGGGAGTTGGAGGTTGCTATGAGCTGTGATGCCATGGCACTCTACCCAGGGGGATAGCTTGAGGCTCTGTCTCAAAAAAAAAAAAAAAAAAAAGACCTCATGCCTCTGGCTTGGCAACTGCAGCTCAGGGTTTAGGGCACCAGCCACATACGCTGGAGCTGGTGGGTTCAAGCCCAGCCAGGCCTGCTCAACAATGACAACCGCAACAAAAAACCAGCCAGGCGTTGTGGCGGGTACGGGCGTTGTGGTGGGCACCTGTAGCCCCAGCTATTTGGGAGGCTGAGGCAAGAGAATCACCTAAGCCCAAGAGTCTGAAGTTGCTGTGAGCTGTGACGCCACAGCACTCTACCAAGGGCAACATGGTGAAACTCTGTCTCTATTTAAAAGAAGAGAAGAAGGAGAAAAAGACCAAATGCCAAAAATAAAATAAAATAAAATAAAAAAGCCTAGCAAAAGGACTTTAGTAACCCTTGCAAAAAGTGAGGACATATCACTCTATTATAAAAATAGAAAATACCAATAATATAAATCCAGAAAAAATACCCATGATTTGTGCAACCACTTCTATAATGTTTATAGAACTTTGCTTCAGACACTGAAATCGGAAATGATTGACAGAATCTCACCCACCGTTTGAAGAGTTGACTTTCGCTTCATTAAAGCTAAAGAAACATGGAACCTGGTAAATTTCAAATGTTTGAAACTATAGAATTTGAAAATCAATAAATAGAATTAGGAACAAGTTGAAAGTAGGATTTCCCAGAATATAAGATTTTTTTAAACCTTTAATTTAGTTACTCTCTACCTGTAAACTAACCTGAAAAGTTCAGAGATTCAGATTTGACCCCCACCCCAACCATGAGAAAGCTTCCTCTTAACTCCTTCTTGACTGATTCATCCTCCAACAATACCAGCCCCACTGAGTAGAACTAACAAACAATTTTCTCAGGTACCTGAGAAAAGGTATAAAAGAGCATAGACTGATCTAATGATTTCCCCAACCTGCATTTGTGTTTAAGACCTGTACAGACTTTTTAAAATGGGTGCTTGGTAAACCGTGAATACACAGCTGTTTACAAAATATATTTGTGGGAATACTATGTGTGTGGGTGTGTCTCCCAGAATAAATCTGAAACTTGGCACGTTGGCTACAAACGTACTGAAACATCTCTCAAATGAACAATTTTTAGATATTACATTTTAGAAAGGAAGTAACAGGATCAGATAATTGGCAGTCAAGTCATTTTCCCAAGTTCAGATGCCAAGTGCGTGGCAGACATCCATGGGGGGTTGATGTCGATCAAAAGGGGCTAAGACACCATCTCATGCTTATAGAATTTCAGAATTAGAGACAGTCGAAAGGGGAAACGTAGCATCCTCTGCCTTGTCAATGCCAAGCCACGTGCACTGAGGTTCTTTGCTTCACCGGTCAGGTCCCAGTCACCCCATCCTTATTTATCATCTCCTGAGTATTTGTCACCATAGCCAAATTGGTCAAAACCAAGTGTCTCACTCCAGTCACAATGGCGGGCTTGGGGTCTTCCTGGTGGTGACAAATTTCTGTGTGCCCAACTACCTGAGATTTTTGTTTCCTCCTCCTGATCCCTTCCCTGAGCTTGTATATAAGTACGTGAACCCTCTAACATTATGTAGAAGAAAGACATAAATATTTACCTGTCACTCTGAGAGGAGAGAGGAGCCACACATCTCTCTCTTCCTGGACAATCCCTTCCCACAACCCTCATTTCTCTTCTATTATTAGATTTTACTACATTCTCTGATCATCAGGCTTCTTAACAGAATGAGTTTATCGATTGAGACACAGTTTTAAAATATGCATGAGCTCTCCCAGGACTTTGAACGGCTCTCTTTTAAGAATGGATTCAGACTCCCCAGAACACACAATCCACATAGACACGGTGAAGGGATGACTTGCAGCTGAAGTAGAGAGAGGGCTGACAAGGGCACAGTCTCACTCCTCATGTGAAACTCTGGGTGACACGGATGAAGAGGAGGTTGGAAACTGCAATGTTATTGTAAATTTTCCAGTAATCTAGATCTCTGAATTGGAAATCCTGGAAACCCATTCAGCCTTCCTGCTTCACACTGACAGCAACACTTTGGTGGCCCACATCTGAGAGCTTGTGGCTTTTGATTCATTTTGTTGTTGATGCCTCCTCCTTTGTTTTCTCAAAACATAAATGTTTGTTCTGTCTACATTCTAATTGCTAGTCTTGGTGTCTTATGGAGTATGAGGGCTGTGGTCACTCAGATGCCTCGGGATCCCTTGCTATGTGCTGGAATTTCAAGTCTTATGACATGAGCTTGGCACAGCCAGCAGCCACCCTGTTCCTCTGCCCCTGACTAAATTGCAGTTATGTCTTTAATTGAAACCCAGAATTATTTTATTCCTCTTTACAGAGAGGAAACCCAGAACTATCATGCTGTACACACACCAGACCACAGGAGCCTGAGTGAGGGTCCCTAATGACAGGGCCTCCCACACAGAACATTTGCAAGCTTTCTACTAATTACCTTAATTTTCTTTGTCTAGACCGACTTATTACATTGACGATGATCTCCTTCTCTAAAAGGGGGCATAAAGGAATATCCGTGGTCCCTCAATTCCTGCCAAGTGAAGAGGAGAGAAAAACATGAATAGAACCAAAAAAACACGCAAAACAGAAATCAGAGATTTGTCCTTGAATGGGCTGTTTCCTAGACTCATATTGGTTTAAAATTGATCTGGGAGGTTGTGCTCTGGTAAGACTGCAATCACCTCCATTAGCAGCAGAGAACATAAAGTCTATATAAGCCAAAAGAAAAAAAAAAGCATTTTTTAAAGGAATACTGTTACTAAGAAGGGGAAGGCCACTCATCACTTCATTGGCGTCCTGAACATTACCCACCAATGATGCCAACTCTGCCATGATCTTCCAATTAGGGGGTATCTTCTCAGTTTGGCTTTCCAGACTGAAAGAATCTGGAATACCCAGGCTTCTCCTTGACTCCTGCTTGTGGTGGGCACTGGAAAAATGTAATAGCTCAGCCATAGACTCCTTTGAAATGTTCCTTAGATAAAAGGGTGGGATTAGTTTGAGTATCAACAGGTAGCATGTTCACCTTTTTTAAAAGCCTGAGTTGAAAATGAGTGTGCTGATGCTAATGTTTCCAGATCATCACCTGAGAACTAGGGATAAGGACCACAAGGGGCTAGTGGACTGACACCGTGGATTCAAAGAGCACAGGGTGGCTCGGTGCCTGTGGCTCAAGTGGCCAAGGTGCCAGCCACATACACCTAAGGTGGTGGGTTCGAATCCAGCCCAGGCCCGCCAATCAACAATGACGGCTGCAACCAAAAAAATAGCTGGGCGTTGTGGCGGGTGCCTGTGGTCCCAGCTACTTGGGAGGCTGAGGCAGGAGACTCGCTTGAGCCCAGGAGTTGGAGGTTGCTGTGAGCTGGGATGCCACAGCACCCTACCCAGGGGGACAGCTTAAGGCTCTGTCTCAAAAAAAAAAAAAAAACAAGAAGAAAGAGCAGAGGGCAAGGCTGGCCCTTCTTGAGCTGGAGCAGCTCCCTTGGTTCAACACACAAAAGCCTTGGCGAGGTTGAGACTGATCAGGAGCCCTAGAAGCTCTTTGCTTGTGGGACATTCTCTTTAGTCGACATCTCCAGCCTCTTCTAACTAATTCACTCCCCACCCTTCTCCTCTGCTCACCACTATCTTCTCCCCCATTCGCCACGTTCAAAGAACGATTAGGTTCCGAGGATACGATGATGGGTTTCATTTATCTTTTGTTCCAATGATGATTTTCTTGGTGGATCTTCTTTTCAGGTTGGTTGAACTAAATCTCAGTGGGCCAAGAATTTCAAGGTTGTTTTGTTTTACTTCGATTTTTTTGTATCTTTAGAAATCGTTGGTGCATAGTAAGAAATTTTTTTTTGACATAAATACACTGATGAATCCTCAAACTGGGTATGAACTGGTGTATTATTTCTAGCAGGACAAGAGAATGACTTGAGTTTTGTTTTTAAATTTATGGGAACTATTGAGGCAAAGGTCACAAACAGCCCAGGGTTTATCACGGATCTGAGATTTAGTGCAGATAATCTGGGCTCAGCAGGTGCACAGTTAGGAACACCACTGCCTGTATCACTCATTTCTCTATATCTCTAATCTGGGCTCCATTTCTGGGAGAGAAAATTATGTATTGATTAGACCAGTGGTATCAACTGGGCTGACTTTGTCCTTCAGGGGAGATTTACCAATGTTTCAAGGCATTTTTTGGGTCTTAGGACCCTGAGGGCTGCTGTTGACATCTAGAAGGTGGAGGCCAGAGATGATGCTGAGCTTTGGCAGGGCACAGACTGTCTTGCCCTCCACGACAAAGCCTTCCTCTGTCCTTCCTCAACAGCGCTGAGATTGAGAAAACATGGCTTAGCCCAGCTGATTTGCTAGTCAATCCCATCTCTCAGAGCTACCTCTAACCACATTTCAGCTATGGATTCCAGATTTTAAGTTCCAAGGAGTTTCTGCACTTTTTTTTTATAATGTCAGATCACTGTTTAGATTTTTTTCACACAGTTTTGACAGAACTGGAATCACGTGCTGCTGTCACAGGAGCAGATTATGACCCACACTGACACATCATAAAACTTTCCTATGCTTTTGATTTGGGGACGAGATATCATAAATGTGAGGCTTAGCAGGTTTTTATCTTTCAAGGTATGTTAAAACATCCTCGTCAGTGGAAGGTTCTGACGAAATTATTCATCGTCTCAGAGAAAGAGCTCTCTCCACTCTTGGAAATTCTACAAGTTCCCGCCAAAAACATCACCTTCTTTGTGAAGCCTCTGATCTCCTTCCGGTGTTGTCAAGATGTCACTACAATGTCAGTTCTTCTGTGAAGGATCACAAAAATTCTCAGCTCCTCCCCTTTTCAGATTTCAAAAGCACTTTTTAAATAACGGTATCATAATTATTTCACTATGATTTTTACCTCTTTCATCAGACTGTGAATAACCTAAGCTTAGCTCACCTTCAGTATGGTCTCTAGAGCCTAGGAAAGAGCATAGCAGAGAAAGTGCTGTGTGCTAGGTGATGAGTTCAACAGTTGTCACAAAAAAAGGCGTTAGTTTTAGGGACAAAGTGTACCTTTTAAAAAATTACTTGGCATAAACAGAAACTATATCATCAAGGAAAACTTACTATAATAGTAGGCTTACCTTGACTTTGCCCATTTGTTGAAATGACTAAACACGCACATTTCAAAAGAGACTGATACAGGGAAGACTATGGAAGTTTTGAGAGACACAAAAATCAAGAAACGTAAAATCTGCCTGGACATGAACAAATGAAGCCCTCCCACAACCCAGGTAAGTGAGCAAGTTGGAACTTGCACACGTGAGTCAGAAAGGACTCTCTCCACTACATTGCTTGAAAGTGAAATAATGGGCCGTAACCTTCTGTCTCTAAACTTTCATAGGGACCTTCATCTATTGGCCTAACACTATTTCTGAAGCTCAATATCCTAAGAGAAATGCCATACCTCATGTGAGACTACTGTAATTTTAAAATAATATTATTTGTTTTCCATGGGAATAAGAACAGAACTGAGGGTGATTCGTGTACCATCAGCTCCCCGTGTCTGTGGGTTCTGTTTCCACGGATTCAACCCACCGTGCACTGAAAATACCCTAGAAAAATCCACAAGTTTCCAAAAAGCAAAACTTTAGCTTGCTATGCCCCAAGTCAATCCTGGTGAATGAAGTGATGGGCGGGCATTGGATTAGGTATTATAAATCATGTAGAGACCATCTAAAGTCCGGGAGAGGATGTGTGTAGATTATACGCAAATAGAAGGTCATGTTACATGAGGGACTTGAGCGACCCGATTTTTGCCAGGGCTGGAGGAGTCCTGGAACGGATGACCCATAGACACCAAGGGACAATTGTGTTCAAAATGCTCCCAATGTGCCCTGAACGTCTCTTCCTCTCAATCAGAGCTATGTGGCTTCTGATGATGAAGAATGATTCTGTTCCTCTATTTTTAACCATGTTCAAGGTTGCCCACCCCCTTCACGCATCTCTTGCACTTCATTTGTTTTGTGATCCTTGGCGCTGCAAACTGTGTGTTTTTAGAATCCTGGATGCTACAGCTCTGTTCCTTTTTTCTGTCTCTAAAGGTAGTGTTGTTTTGTGTATAATTTCAGTGTGTGTTATAAAGAACTAAACTACCAGACCTCTCTGGAACTTCCCATTCCTCCAGCTGGTGGAAAGTTGACGTTTCTCAAAGTCCAAAGCTAACGTTAGCCACACCGATTTGTTTCATAAGGAAAAAGTACAGTTGACTATTATTGTGAAATTATGTCATGCAGGGTGCCCATAGAGTCTGAGTGCAATTTAAAGTAGTGTGAAATTGCACGTGGACTTTCTGGCCACCCTGTATATAGTTGGTCTTCTTCCCAGTTTCCTGACACAGAGCTCCTGAAATCCTTGGACTCTCCAAAGTGATGAGTGTCTCTTTGTATGCTCGTGCTGTCTGATGGTCAAAGGCTATGGGAGAGCTTCAGAACAGGGGGGTTCGCAGATTAGGGGGTTAGCAAGAGCAGAGGTGCTAAAGGTTAAGTTGGTCCCTAATGGGCAGTGGTTTAATCAATCACACCTACCGAATGTAGCTGCCAAAGAAAACAGAATAAAACAGAAGGACTGGGTTCAGAGAGTGTCCGGACCACCCAACACATGACGTTCCCTGGAGGGTGTCACTCCAAGGAGAGCATGAAAACTGTGTGCCCTCCCACAGGTACCCTGTACCTCATTATCTGTATCTTTTACAATAAACCACTAAATGCAGGTAAAGCGTCTCCCTGAGTTTTGTCAGTTGCTCTAGCAAAGTAGACAACTGCCAACTTGTATCCAATGGGTCAGAAGCACAGATAAAACAACCTGGGGCTTATAACTGGCATCGGAAGCAGGGAGCAGTCCTCTGGGACTGAGCCCTCACCCTGTGGGATCTGATGCTGTCCCCGAGCAGTGCCGTAATTAGACTGAATTAGAGGATGCGTGGCTGGCGTCCAGTGCACAATTGCTTGCTTGCTTGGCATCTGGGAAAAATCCAGACACACACCTGGTGCCAGAAGTATAAGTGAGAGTAGAATAGGAAAAATGCACTTTCATTGTTTTTTGTCCTATGTCCTCAGAATGATACGTCACTATAGTGAATCCAAACCATAACTGCTTTGCATAAAAGAGACCAAAGAAACCACAGAGAGATATTTAATTTACCGAATAATCCTTATTCACTAGTTGTTACTTTAAGCATCAATAAATGATGTCTAATACAGAACTAACTCAGTGCCGATGGCTATTGTTTTCCCTGATTTATCTAAAGAGTCTACCATTTTCTCTAAGTTGTAATTGTTGCTTAATCATTTGCACTACTCAATTGTTCATGTCTCAAAGTTCCACTTGCATCCAGCTCTGGAGGGTGGAAACTTGCACCATACCTCCCACAGGGTTCTGCACAAAACTTGCCAATGGTATTACTTGTGTCTGTGTTTCAAAGCTACGCATCATTGTCATAGATTTTTTAAATATATTGAAAGATGTTGGTGCTTTCCATGGTATGCTTTGGGAATAAGAGAGAAAATTAAATTTTTGTTTGCTAGAAAGAAAGTGATGTCATCAGAGGCAGGTGTATTGAGCACCTACCTGGTCTGTTTAATGTTGTTAAGTTCTATCCTACAGGTCAGTAACCAAAGGAAACTTGTGCTTCATGGGTATAAAATTTAGTTAGGAAGAGAGGATGTAGGCACACACATATAAAAATACATAGCAACATGAGCAATCATATGGAAATTGCCAAAGGGAGTAGAGTATCAGTGCTGCAGGAATCCAGACAAGAGAGAAGAGGCCGATGACCGAGAGCACTGTAGGCCGATTAAGGATGGATGTGGAAACTGGCCTGGCCTTAAAAGGAAGAAAAGGATTTAGAAGGGACACTAAGCTAGAAAAGTGTCTTCTTGGCAGGATGTATGAAGGAATGCTTTGGAAGCTGGTATGCACATCTCAAGTTTCCAAAACAAGGAGTAGATGGGAGAAGAGTAATTTTTTTTTATTTCAAATTAATATGAAGGTATACATTTGTAGCTTACATTGTGTTCAATTCTGAGGTCAAGTTCAAGTTGTAGTTGAGCTCTTCACCCAGGAGGCGTGCTGAACACCTCACATTGTGCACAGTAGGTGAGATCCCACCAATCACTCCGTCTCCTTCCCTTTCCTTTTCCCTCCCCTCCCCCTGGCCAGACTATATTTTGTTTCATCATTCCATTCATACGGGTGTGCAGTTATTAGCAAATTGGTTTCATATTACCATTGAATATTGATACTTTTTCTGCACAATCTTGTGACACTTTACTAAGGAGAATGTGTTTCAACTCCATCTAGGTAAACATAAAAGATGTAAAGTCGCCATATTTTCTTATGGCTGAATAGCACTCCATGGGATGTGTGTGCATATATATATATCACAGTTTGCTAATCTATTCATGGGTTGATGGGCATTTTGGTTGCTTCCACAAGTTGGAAGTGACAATAAACATTCTGGTGCAAATGTCCTTGTGATCAAATGATTTTTATTCTGGGTAGATACCTAGGAATGGGATTGAGGTATCTAATCATCAGAGAAATGCAAATCAAGACCACTCTGAGATAACACCTAACTCCAGTAAGATAAGCCCATGTCACAAAATCCCAAATCTGCAGATGCTGGCATGGATGTGGAGAGAAGGGAACACTTCTACACTGCCGGTGGGATTGCAAACGAATACAATCTTTATAGAAAGAAGTAGGGAGAATTCTTAATGATTCAATAGTCGACCTTCCATTCCTTACTCGAATTCTGTTAGTAGAAGAGCATGTTTATGCAAAAATGTGGAAGAAGATTGAACAAATGCACGTGAACAGGGAATACAGGTGGAAATGGGGAAATGAGACCTTTAAGAACCTCAAATGCCAGACAAGGAAATTTGGATTTGATCTTGATGAATAAAATGCCTGTTAGCACAGCAGTCATTAATACATGAAGAGGTGTTTTAGGAACATAAATGTGGTAGTTCTGGTGATAATCTGGGAGCAAAAAGATCCTTGGGAGAAAACTACAACTGTCTACTTATTATATACTATTTTTAAAAGCTACCCACAAGAAGTCAGGCATGAGCATAGAAAATGCTGGCTAACTTGTTGTTGAATAAATGAGTAGGGCGGTGCCTGTGGCTCAAAGGAGTAGGCCCTGGCCCCATATGCCGGAGGTGGCAAGTTCAAACCCAGCCTGGGCCAAAAACTGAAAAAAAAAAAAAAAAAAGCTTGAATAAATGAGTAAATGGATGAGAGAAACCTGAATTTGTATCTATTTGTATCTGATGAAAGAAGAAAAGGAAAGGAAGATAGGAATGAAAAATTATTGGAAAGAAAGACCCAACAGGATTTGGTGATGAATACTTGTTTCGTTTTGTTTAAAAAAAAAAAGAAAAGAAAAGAAAAGAAAAAAATAAATAAAAAGGAAAGAGATAGATTGTACATGCATTTTTAGTTCTGTTTATGTAAAAGGCCTAGAAATAGGATCTTGGCTCCTTATTCTTATAAAACATCTAAGATTTTCTCATACTCCTCAAATCTTTCCCATTTTTTTCAGATTTAGTTTCTTAGTCAACGATATTCCCTAGAGCTTTGCCTGTCATCTTCTTAAAGCTCTTATTATGGTCAGATATATTGTATTATTTTTCCACAAGATTTGATGGAAAATGTCATTCAATCATACACACCCACTATACAAGCGGTGCAAAAAAATTATACACAGTTTAAAAAAAGAAATAACTGTATAAGGGTAATGCTGCAGTCACGATTGATTGCAATTACAAGAGGTGCTCAAACGTTTGTTATTGGTATGTATTAAGTGTTATCAATTTAATAGGTTTTTTTTTCCTTTTTAAAATGTGTATTCATTTTTTAACACCCTCTGTATACAAAATACAAACTGGTTTTGCCAAAAAAAAAATATAAATCCAGTGTATAAATGGACAGCTTGAAGGATCACAGGAGTTTTAGTAAGAGGTACCTCACTCCAGATGAAGAGTGAATTCAAAACTCAAATTTGGGAAAAGTGTCCTTATCCATGAGGATGGATAAGTTTCCTGAGGGGGGGATGGGAGAGGAAAGACTGTGAGTAATAAATGTGCAGACTCAAGGAAGGAATGAGGAGACAGAGTAAAACTAATGGCCTCTGTTTAGAATGAAGACCTCAGAAGTAAACACAGAACTAGATCCAGGTAGATTATACAGACTAAATAAAGAGACTTTAGGAAAAACTAAAGCAATCTGGATGAATAAAAACTAAAAAAAGACCCTTGGATTTGGTGTTTACAGGTCATTGGTCCTCTAAATGATGCAGTCGAGGCAGGGAAGGCGAGCAGGTGGCGATGGGGAAAGATGGCGGCGGGGAAAGATGGCGGCCTACAGACGTCTTGGCGGGAACCGGATAAAGGACAGGGAGAGGAATGCCGCATAGCTCTGCCGTGGGTCACTGAGAGCAGCGATAGAGCCCACCAGGGACATCCCAGAGGAAAACGGCAAAGCACAGAAGGAAGAAGATAAAGAAAAGAAGATGTTGGTGAGGCAGGTTTAGAGCCCTCCAGAAGAGAAAGAGGGTGTGGGTGGGTGGGGTGGTCTCTCCCTCCCTGTGCACCTTCAGTGACCAGTGGGCCACTAACTTTCTCCAAGGCTTTTCCACCTCCCAGGAGCTGAGGCACAGAGGCGAATGTGGCAGGGTGGGGTGAAGTTGCCTGATCCAGGAGCCTGGAGAGTCCACGTGGGACAGAGGCACAAGAGACAGACAGGACCGGCTTTTTCCACTCACGTGTTTTCTTCCCCACCCCGCCCCACCCTCTGCAATTGGGAACGCAGTTAGAGCCCAGATTTTGGCAAGCAGCCACCTCTCCCAGCAGGTGTGCGCTACAGGCTGTGGCTCCTACAGGGTGTGGGATGCATACATGCCTCTCCCCTTGGGGACCAGCAGTGGTCACAGAGTGCCCGATCTGGGAGCTCCGCGCACTCAGACAAGCAGGCCAGAACCAGTACCCCTCGACTGGAACAGTTGTTGGGGGACAGAGGGAGGAGGTCTGATCCGCAGAGGGGAAGCCTGCATGGGAAGCCGAAGGGAGAGTGCAGTGGAGTTCCCGTTCCACAGCTCCCATGTGGCAGTCTGGGAGCGAGCCCTTCTCCCCCCAGAACTGCCACCTTGCATTAGGGTGTGTTGCCAGAGAGGAAGATCCCAGTCCCAGGATCCATAGCAACCACATGCCAGGCATTCGGGTGCCGGCCCTGCACTGACAGGGAGCTGTGGCCCTCCCTGCCCTCACAACCGGGAGAACAGGCTGAGCAGAGGATTTGATGCACAGCCCATTACCTCTGGCAGGCATGTACTCTAGGTTGAGGTCACTGGGGCCCATGCTTCTTCCCTTGAGAATCTGTAGCGGACCACGGGTGCCCAATTTGAGAGCTCACTGAGCGCCGACACTTCCCGGAGAAGCACACTAGTGGGTCAAAGCGCAGCCAGGGGGGGTTTAACAGCTGGACTAACCAGGCAAGGGAGCCCAGGTGGACAGAACCGATGGTGGAGAGCTGTCAGGATCTGAGATGTGGCCATGTGGGAAAGTGCCCAGTCCTCTCTACAGTCGACTTTTCTACCAGGAATAGGGCATTAGATCCCAGCCTGGTGCCATAGCAACCCAGTGTTTAGACCCTGCCCCATGAACAGCCCTCTAAAGAGCCTATCTTGACTTTGCACCCAACTCTATTCAACATAAAAGTTGTAGCCAGAGCAGTCAGAGAAGAGAAAGAAATAAAGAGTAGCCAAGCTGGGAAAGAGGAGGTCAAACTATCGCTCTTTATTGATGATATGATCTTATATCTAGAAAACCTCAAAAATTTCACCAAGAGACTCCTGGAATTGATAAATTCTGCAAAATGAATGTATGTAAATCAATAGCATTCCTACACACCCATGACAGTTAAGCTGAAAATCAAATTAAAAACTCAATACTATGCACACTAGCTACAAAGAAAACAAAATACCTAGAGATATACTTAGTCAAGAAAGGAAAGATCTCTGCAAAGATAATTATAAATTGGTAAGGAAGGAAATCATATTTGACACAAAGAAATGGAAAATACGCCATGTTTATGGATTGGTAGAAGCAACATTGTTAAAATGTCCATAGTACCCAACATGATACACAGATGCAATGCAATACCCATCAAAATGCCAACATGATATTTCACAGATCTAAAAATGTAATTTTATGCTTCATTTAGAACCAGAAAGAACCTGAATAGCCAAACCAATCTTAAAAAGAACAAATCTGGAAGCATCACATTACTAGCCTTCACTACTATAAGGTCACAGGAACTAAAATATGGTATTAATACAAAACTAGAAACATAGACCAATGGAACAGAGCAGAGAACCTGGATATAAAACCATCCACATATATATTGGGAAACGAATCCCTATTCCATAAATGGTGTTGGGATAATTGGACAGCACATGAAGAAGAATGAAACAGGACCCATATCTCTCATCACTCACAGAAATCAATTTAAGATGGATAAAATACTTAAATGTAAGGCATAAAACCAGAAGAACTGTAGGAGAAAATGTTGGAAAACGCTTCTAGATATTGGCCTAGATAAAGAATTTATGAAGAAGACCTCAATGGTAATGATAGCAACAGTAAGAGTAAATAAATGGAACTGGAATAAACTAAAAACCTTCTGTACAGCCAAGGGAAAAAAATCAACAGAGAAAACAGACAACCTACAGAATAAAAGGAAATGCCTGCAAGCTGTACATCGGACAAAGGGCTAATAACCAGAATCTACAAAGAACTCAAGAAAATCAGCAAGACGGCTCGGCGCCTGTGGCTCAATCGGCTAAGGCGCCAGCCACGTACACCTAAGGTGGCGGGTTCGAATCCCCAGCCCGGGCCGCCAAAACAACGATGGCTGCAACCAAAAAATGGCCGGGCGTTGTGGTGGGCGCCTGTGGTCCCAGCTACTTGGGAGGCAGAGGCAGGAGACTCGCTTGAGCCCAGGATTTGGAGGTTGCTATGAGCTGTGATGCCATGGCACTCTACCCAGGTGGAGAGCTTGAGGCTCCGTCTCAAAAAAAAAAAAAAAAAAGTCCAAAAGACAGAAGGGAAATTAGAGAATTTTCTATTAAACCAATGGGCTTTATAATTTGCCACAGCACCTGATTAAGAATTTTGAATTTTTTTCTTTTAATGCTGAAGAAAGTAAGAAATGTGTAAACACATGGAGCTTATTCTTTAACTTTGTCTTCCAGTTGGGTTTTGGGAGAGTAGGGAAGACTTTTGTTTTATTTTTATTGTAAACACAATTCCAGTAAAATTATATGTAACTTATATATACAGTGGATATTCATAGTTGATTTTATTTATTATATATTAAATATAACATAACATTATACGTCATATATATTTATTCAAACAATATGTGTACTATGTTATATATGTTAGTATATATTAAATATATATAACATAACAACTATCAACCTTCTCTCAAACTAGTGTTCCGAGCAGTAAACTCTGGTAGCCATGATAGGTATCACATAATGACACTTTACTAAGACAAACAAAAACAAATCATTATTCAACTTAATCTCAGTAAAAATTATGCTATAGCAATGTTATTTTCTCAAAAAAATGTTTCTTTGAAAGGCACCTTTTTAGACCAAATTGATGTTTATGGTAAAATAAATGTGAAGAAATTTGAAATTCAAAAAAAATTAGAAATTTTAAAATGAACTTCATGTTTTAGAGCAGCTTTAGGGTCGCAGCAGAACTGCCTGGAAGGTTGGGCGATTTCCCATACGCCCCCCACCCTCACACAGGCAGAAGTTCCCTGTAGTTCTCTGTCACACGCCCATTGATGACCTCCTGAAGACCTTCAAAGAACACTTAGTAGTACCTACAATTGCCTCATTTGCTTTGTCTACCTCCCATAATTTTAGAAAATAAGCTTCATGAATATTATACTTTTTGCCAGTCTAAATCCTGCTATATGTCCACATCTAAGACAGTTCCTTCAACTATTTTATTTGTTAAATTAGTTAATGTAGGGCATTGGGGAAGAAGATACAAATACCTTGTCTCTGTCCGGTGGAGGGTTGCAGTATAACATGGAAGACACTCTAATCCAATGTCTGTTGGATCTGAGCGAGTGGAAGGGGACTGTCCCACCAATGTCTGGGGCATACTAAGGGCCGTGTAAGTATTTGTCATCAGCATTGCTATCCACAAACTATCATCCATATCATCGTTATCTTCATCATATGCAATGAGTACTTATACTCCATGTGTAGTCCTGGCAATAACGCTGAGAAAGAGGAGGTTTTGATATATCCACTCTGTCAATGGGTAAACTAAAATTTAGGGAATTTCAGTGACTTACCTAAAAAAACAGAACTAATATGCTGCACAGATACAATGCAAATTTTAACTGCCTGGGTCTAGTGCTTGCATTTTGGCATGAAACGAGGCTGGCTCCTTATGAAGGGTAGATCAAAAAGTATTTCATTTATTACAAATGTACTATATACAGTACAGAATTGTGAATTTATAGTTATATCTAATTATGTATGTTGTTACATTAGATGTGAAATCAACTCCAGCAAAGTTCTTACAATGTACCTTGCCAAATGAGATAGTACTATGTTATCTGCAATGAAATAACTAGATAAATCATATTTTTGTATAAAATATAATTTATAATATGTAAATATTGAAAATAATTTTATTTAATTAAGATTTGCTAAGAAGCAATAAGATGTATGATTTCTTGCCTTGAGGAACTTTATTTATCATTCATATCTGGTTAGCAAGCATTTATTCAATGCCTACAATGCATTTTACATTTTGGAAATAAGAAGAAAACATGAAAGAAATTCTCCATGTCAAGTAATTTATACTGGGAGGGACAGAAACAATGAGGTGATTATTCTGCGATTTGATTAGGGCTACCGCGGAAAATACAGGAACACAGAACAAGTGAGGGAATATGCTATTAGGGAAGGAAACTGTAAATTGAGGATTTGTAAAAGGTAACTAGAAGAAAAGGAAGAAATCTATCTTTGAAACAATATAACACTGTATAGTTGCATGAAGTGTATTACAAAACGTTTATACTCAGCTAGATTGTATTGCAAATATATGCATCCTCCAAAGTACAGACCAAATGCTAAACTTCTACATGTGTTTTACAAAAATTTATCTGAAATTAATAATTGCAGGCGAGGTTTCTGCACACTAGGTAGTCAGCACCTCCTGAGTGGTATAAATCTCTTACATTTTGTTGTGTGAGATCATTATTTGATATTTATTTTCTCCGGTAGACTATAAGTTCATTGAAATTGGATATCACCTGGCTTGGCACCCACAGCACAGTGGTTACGGTGCCATCCATGTACACCGAAGCTGACAGGTTCAAACCCGGCCCACGCCAGCTAAACAGCAATATCAACTGCAACAAAGAAATAGCTGGGCCTTGTGGCAGCTGCCTGTAGTCTCAGCTACTTGGGAGGCTGAGGCAATAGAATCACTTGAGCCCAAGAGTTTGAGGTTGCTGTGAGCTGTGACACCACATCACTCTACCCAGGGTGACATAGTGAGACTCTGTCTCAAAAACAAAAAATGGATATCAGCTTTTCTTTTCCTTTTTTAAAATCTTCTCTGTGCTTATTGGGCATTCAATGAGGGAATGATGATGAATGGTGACACTCTGTGACGCAAAATAAAGCTGAAATCAGAACACGGGACATGAATTTAATACAAATTCACAGAAAAGTTACATATTCAGCAAGGTCTATATAAAGACGTAAAAGTGACCCACATGTGGTTCTACTTTTAAAATACTATTCATGTTGCAGCAAGACCATGTCAGTGGCATCTTTCTGAATAAGTTTCTCTGATTTCAGAAAATCTTTCTTGTGGCATCATTTAACCACTGACTCTGGCAGAAAGTCAAACATTTGCTCTACTATTCAGCCTTTCTTATTTGAAGAAGAATTAGCATTTGAAGGTAAGAATAAAAAGATTATTAGAATTTTTAGGAAGGAACTTAAGTGTCTCTCCACTACTATGTTTATATATCACTGTAGGAGCTAAATAGTTCAGTGAGTTAAGCTTACTATGTTTTCTAGTTCACTGTTATAATACACACAGTAATAAAACTTGAAACTGTGGCTCGGGATGAATTGTTTTTTTAAATTGCTATATTGGCCCCTGAGAAGTAGCCCAATGATTCAAGTGAAAAGTGTCAAGCCCCAAGAGCAAGTGCCACATAACACCAATATACATCATCCTGGAAATTAAGGAGTGACTGCAGGGGAAGAAATGTAATGTGACATGTGTGATAACATTGTACAGAGTCAGTCGTTGTCGTTTCTGTTTTAGATATTATAGTTAGAGGTAGTCCTAAGGAAATGCTAAAATCTGTGATATATTACTTGCTGTTAAATACCTATCAATATTTCCATTCTGCTAAGCTTAATATTTAATTTGCTTTTAATGCGGCTTCAAAATAGGGTTGCACTGTGCAGAAGCATAAAGCTTTGCCCCTTATGCAGGCAGGCGATGGGTTCTGTAGCCTACATGAAGAATGATAAGGCGATGGTTACCCTTCACTTCATTCATCTTGTTTGTTCAAGTTTGCATTCCGTCTACACCACAAGTCGTGGCTACAATAAAAGTGCCTAAGCATTTACATTTGCAAACATGCTCACAGAATTTGTATTACCTCCATCCCCTGTGCTGTGACTAAGCGAATTACATTCAGCAGGACATCACAGGCTGTGAGGCTGCACCAAAAACATCCCTGATTCTAGGCTCTCAGGGCTTTTCAATATTTATTTGTGTTTAAAGATATGATGAATGAATTGAATGATGAATGAATGAATAAATTTAAAGATGGATGAATGAATCTTCTTTCTTTCATCTCTATGAAATTGTGTTCAAGGCTAAAATGTACTCACTAGTTATGCCTTCATTGGCCCGTGTACTTAATAGTGCAGAGATTCTCATTTGCCTTTAGCAAAAACAAAGGTAAAAACATTATCAGATATCTTGAGCTTTTCTACATGGCAGGCATCATACGAAAGAAGAGACAAAACAAACAACCAAACAGACCACCAAGTGATAGTTCAATTCTATAGAAAGCTAGCCAATGTATCTCACTCTGTTTTTATATAATTGGCATTTTTATGATTCTTTACAAAGATACATAACTTCCATCAGGTACTATTTATGTTGCATATGTTTTCATGATTCTAAACAAATAACTTAAGAATTTTAAAATTCAGTAAAACATGGGACTGTGGCATGAATCTCTCTTTAAAGTAGAGATAGTGTATATATGGGTTTTGTGTGTGTGTGTGTGTGTACACGTACAGTGCCACATAGCCATCCCTAACTACAGAGGAGGTGTGACCTTGTCAAAGTTACTTAGTAATCTCATAGACATCAGGTGCCTCATTTACAAAGTAAGAAAGCTGGAGTAACTAAGTTTTAAAAATTCTCTAAGTTTTTTGGGTCAGCGCCTATAGCACAGTGGTTACCACGCCGGCTGCATACACTGAGCCTGGAGGGTTAGAACCTGGCCAGGACCAGCTAAACAACACTGACAACTGCAATGAAAAGTAGCCGGGCATTGTGGCCTGTGCCTGTAGTCCCAGCTACTGGGGAGGCCTAGGCAAGAGAATCGCTTAAGCCCAGGAGTTTGAGGTTACTGTCAGCTGTAATGCCACAGCACTCTACCAAGGGTGACAAAGTGAAACTAAAAAAAAAAAAAAAAAAAAAAAACTCTAACTTTTAAGAAACTAATTTACATAAACACAGTATTCCACTATTGTATGTTCTTATGAACATTAGTGTATGAAGAAATAGTCTTCAGCATTTTATTTTAAACCTTTTCATCAGATCCACAAAGTGCTTTTAAGATATTACTTTGTTTCAAACTGTACAAAAGCAATTCATTTAAGCAAAACATTTGCACCCCGTAAAATTCTGAACTAAAAAGAAATACATGAACTCAAAAGGAACATTTGGTTATGTTATGCACTGTCTACCAATCTATCTAGAAATGGTAGCTTGTTTTCTTGAGCCACTATTGAATTTTTTTTCTGGTTTTATAGAAATTTTTTATGCTTTTTGGTTCATAGATGGTCAGGTTTGTACACAGACTGAACAATGTGGCATTTTGCCAAAAATAAATGAAGCATTGCTTAAACAATGTGTATTAACACCGACTCTCTGTAATTGGTTTATTGGTGCATTGTGTGCTACCTCTAGTTAGGGTTTTTAATCTGTCAGGAAAGAAAACGTCTTTTCATGTCCCAAAAAAAGAAAAAAAGAAGAAGAAGGAGAAGAAAAATGTATTACTCCTAATATTGCAGGTGACCTAAACATTATGGTTATATTACATTAAACATAAATGTTGGCCTAAACATTAATCTATATTATAGTAAATGAAGGACACAGACTATTGGTTCTTAAAATTACTGTATTTAACAAGAACGTTACAGGGTTAAGGAAACTTTAGATAGCAGTAGTCTAGCTTTCCCACTTCATAGGAAACATAAAACGGGGAGAAAGTAGATAAAAGTAGGTGCCCAGGGCTGCTCAGGGACCCGGTCGTGGAGTTGGCCTCAGACTTTTTTTTGTTGCAGTCCAACGATCTCACTAGCACACCAGGCTGCCGCGCTTTCACTGAAAATTGGTTCCGCAGGATTAATTTTCAAATGAATATTTGCCTTACGGATGGCAGGTAAAGGGCCTGGAATGTCAGAACAAGGTTAGGAACTGGGTAAACAGAACAAGACTACAAAGTTGTTCCCATCAAAATAAATGATCTGCTTTCCTGATGGCTGTGGGAAGAGGAAAGAGTTTACCCTTTCTGTTCCAGCAAAACCCCAACCTCAAATGAGTGAAGAAAAACTTATCAACCATTTATTAGAAGTGGAAAGAATATGAACTTTGATTTCAACTGATCTGGATTAGAATTCAACCTATGTTACTTTATCTTAGCACGAAACCGAATTGTTAACTGGCATGGTTTTGAAGACTCAACAAGGCAACCTTCTAAGCTGCTAGATTCATTTAATAAGAGCTTGAGAGTTTTTGAAATAACAGCCTCTTTTACAACATATTTTCTCTGGCCATAAATTCTGACACAGAAAACAGGTAGATACTGAAAGAAATATACCGAAGACTAGGATTCTAACTTCTTAAAAGTATCATGTATACATTTTTTTTTTTTTGAGACGGAGCCTCAAGCTATCCCCCTGGGTAGAGTGCCATGGCATCACAGCTCATAGCAACCTCCATCTCCTGGGCTCAAGCGAGTCTCCTGCCTCTGCCTCCCAAGTAGCTGGGACCACAGGCGCCC
>CAUYQV010168371.1:0-21528 GCA_963574575.1 Galagoides demidoff
GGTCCCAGCTACTTGGGAGGCGGAGACAGGAGACTCGCTTGAGCCCAGGAGTTGGAGGTTGCTATGAGCTGTGATGCCATGGCACTCTACCCAGGGGGATAGCTTGAGGCTCCGTCTCAAAAAAAAAAAAAAAAAAAAAAAAGAATGGAAAAACAAGCATCCCATGCACTGGTAGATGAACAACTGCAGGCCACACGAGAGGAAAAGCCCAGTTAAATTCAAGAAGGGGCTGGGGAGGGGACTCAGTAAGCTCCCACCTAACAGGTGCAGTGTAGGGGTATATGGCACACCTCCTGCATGAAGGGCTCAGCTACAACTCAGACTTTTCCTAACAAATGCAAACAATGTAACATAATTGTATGTACTCATATTAATCTGAAATTTAAAAAAAAAAAAGAACTGCCAACCTGCAATGCTATCCAGTGAATATTATCTATGAAAAAAATGAACACAAAATATAGATTCTTTCAGACAAAAACAAAAAAAAAGGACTGAGTGAACTCATTAGTAGAAGGCCTACACTAAAAGAAATATGAAAGGGAATGCTTTAGGTGAGGGCAGTTATCTCAGATGAACACGGAAATGTAAGGAAGACTGAGTAGTACCAAGCACAGTGAATACCTGGGTGCTGTGGTCTGAATGTTCAGGGCTTCCTTCCCAACTCATATGTGAAACCCCCCACACCCAGTGCAGCTGCCGTGGGAGGTGGGTCCTCTAAGGAAGAAAAGAAGCCAAAAAGGTTGGGCCCTGATCTCATGGGATGAGAGTCCTTGTAATAAGCAGCACTAGCACTGGAGGCTTCTGTCTCCCTCCACTCACACACTGAGGAAAGGCCATGTGTGCACACGGTGAGAAGTGGGCCGTCTGCAGCCCGAGGGGAGAGCCCTCCCTGGACACCAGCCCTGCTGACCTTGATCTCAGCCTTCTCAGCCTCCAGAACTATAAGAAAATGAAATTCTATTGTTTAGCCACCCAATTTCAGGTATTTTGCTATGGTAAAATACCAACCCAAGCAGACTAAAGCAGTAAGTAAATCTTGGTGAATATTGACTGTTCAAAATAATAATAATAATGTCATATGGAGGTGAAAAGTGTGTTCAGAATTAAAATACATAGAGTTAAAGTGTTTTAAGATTCTAGCATTATTATGGAAGCGATAAAATTAATCATTTATATTTGACTGAATAATTTAAGCATGTGTGTTATTTAGGGCATATTTTTAAATAACTAAAAGAGTAGAATTGTAATGTTCCTAACATAAAGAAATGACAAATGCCTGAGGTAACAGATACTCCAATTATTCTGATCTGATTAATTCACATTCTACACCTGCATCAAAACATCACATGTACCCTATAAAGATATACAACTATTATGTACCCATAATAATTAAAAAGAAAAAACTCAAAAAAAGAATACATGATATAATCCCTGTAGCAGCCATTTAAAAATCAGAGGATTTATAACCAGCAATACAGAATAAACATGATATAATAAAAAAATTGATTAATCCATAAGAAGGCAAGAAATGAGAGAAAAGAGCACATAAAACAGGCAGATCAAATAGGAAACAAATAGTGAGATGGTGGATATACACCCAGATATGTCAGTAATTACATCTAATACAAGTGGGCTAGGTATGGCAATTAAAAGAGTATAAGAGTATCAAAATGTATTTTTAGCTATATATTTATAAAGCAATATACCTTAACTTATAAAATGCTCAGCATATGATGTCCTCAAAAGAAAGCTGGTATTGGAAGCTATAATTAATGATTGTGAATGGAATTACCAGTTTCCTGAAGAACCTGGATGAGAGCATTTCAGAAGTTGTACAAAAAAAATGGCCAGTCCACAGTTGTGCCAATTATAGGTCCACCAAATAGACCTTAAAAGTTCATTCCATAAATGCATAATATGAATTAAAAACAAATATTACATGCTTTGCTTTTTAAATTTTTTCTTTTAGACAAAAAAGTCAGTTTACCATTAGGATATCTGCACTTGAATGTTCATAGCAGCTCAATCCACAATCACAAAGATGTGGAAACAACTCAAGAGCCCATCAACACAAGAATGGCATGTGTGCACCATGGAATACTATTCAGCCTAAAAAAGAGGGAGATTTTGTATCTTTTATAATAACATGGATGGATTTGGAGATTTGCTCAGTACTGAACTGAAACTAGTAGATTAACTACCTGCTCACATGAGAGAAAAAATTAAATTCAAGAAAAAAAGGGAGAGGGTTCAACAAGTTCCCACCCAAAGGAAACAATGCATAGGTATACAGCAATCTTCCTGGGTGAGGGACATAACTACAACTTGGTTTTTACCTCACAAATGCAAACAATATAACCTAATTGGGTGTGCCCTCATATTAATCTGAAATTTAAAAAATAAAAATGAAAATAAATAGGCTCAGCACCTGTAGCTCAAACGGCTAAGGCACCAGCCACATACACCTAAACTGGTGGGTTCAAATCCAGCCCAGGGCCCACCAAACAACAATTATGGCTGCAACCTAAAAATAGTCAGGTGTTGTGGAGGGCACCCGTAGTCCCAGCTACTTGGGAGGCAGAGGCAGGAGACTCGCTTGAGCCCAGGAGTTGGATGCCACAGCACTCTAGCCAGGGCAACAGCTTGAGGCTCTGTCTCAAAAAAAAAAAAAAGAAAGAAAGAAAAGAAAATACGTAAAATTTCCTTATTAAGAAAGGGTATTATATCAACAAAGTCTTACACTGCATTCAAATAATTGGGTTATACGTGAGAATTTGGAGAAAGTTCTTTATCCATGGTGACCATTTATAGATTTTAAGATTACATCCTTTTTTATTTTTTTATTTTTTGCAGTTTTTGGCTGGGGCAGGGTTTGAACCTGCCACCTCCGGCATATGAGGCCAGCACCCTACGCCTTTGAGCCACAGGCGCCACCCTTTAATTATGTCTTTTAAAAAAGGAGAATTTTTTCCTTAGTTAACTGGACTTTAAAGTTCTTGGAGGCCAATATAGTGATAGTTTAAATTACTGCCCCAGATATTGGAGGCCTAATTTATAATCCGTATCACTGGGTCAAAGGTAATCTATATTGAATTGGTGAACGGTTACTTTTCCATTGCAAATGTAACTTTAATTATAGAAAGTTTTCATTTTCTTCAGAAAATTTTAGAATTAAATTATAAAATTTTGGGAAAAGAGTAAGCCTTTTTTATTTTTCATTTTGAAAAAATTCAAACAATAGGAAACTTACAAAAAAGTGGCCTGAATAGAACAATGAACTCTTCATCCTAATTCACCAACGTCTAACATTTTGCCACATTTACTTTACATTTTTCTCTCTCCACACATAAGTACAGGTATGTGTGCATACACATGTGTGTTACAGTCATTTTGCTGAGACTTTTAGGAATAAATTACAAATTCCATTACACTTTACCTCTAAATATTTTATTTGTGTCTCAAGGACATTTTCTTACACATAGCCAACATAAAGCAGCCTGGGACCTAGAATAAATACATAAGGCAGTCAGGCCACAAAGGCTGCAACCCTTGGGCAGTTCTTACAGCTTTGCTGGCTTACAGCCAATAACCTGGGATGCACATGACATGACGAGACACCAGCAGTGAAGGCTGAGCCTGTGTCACCCCTCTCCACTGCAGGCAGTGCAGTGCAGAAAGATTCTTCTTCCACTTGAGAAAAGGAAAGGGAAGACTTCAGAGGACTTGCAATGTGGGTACCAGCTCAGCCACAGTGAAAGCACCAGGCAGACTCCTGAAGTCCTAAGTCCAGGCCTCAGTTCCTGGATAGCATTTCTAGGCCCAACCCTGGGCCAGAAGGAAACACATTACCCTGAATGGAAGGACCCAGGCCAGGCAGGATTCACTCCCTGCTGACTATGGAGCCCTTGGGCTTTGAATAATATGAGATGTAGCCAGGCAACAGTCACCATGGGCTTTGGGTGAGACTGGGCTGGCTTCAGGTCTGACCTGGCGCTGGCAGCCAGAAGGGAGTGTCTATGTTATTCCTCTCCCAAATCCAGCAGCCCAGCTCAGAGAAGAAGAGACTTTGCCTGGTAATCCAGGGACTTCTGCCATATCTTACCCAAGTCCACCAAGGCAGAACCCCCTGGAGTCTGCAAGAGTCACAGTGGTTCTGGGCTTGGGGGGCAGTACAGCATTAATACAGCTGCAATGACCGAGACTTAGATCACAACACTCACTCGATTGCCTTTGAATATCTGGAAAGCCTTCTCAAGCAGATTCAAACAAGCCCAGACTGTGAAGATTAAAATAAATACTTAACTCTTCCATGCCCAGACATCAATGAGCATCCATAAGAATGAAAAACACTCAGGAAAACATTATCCCACTAAACAAACTAAATAAAGTACCAGTGACCAATCCTGGAATAATGGATATATTTGGCCTTTCAGGCAAAGAATTCAAAATAGCTGTCCTGAAGAAGCTCAATGAATGTCAAGACAACTCAGAAAAGGTATTCAGAAGCCTATCAGAGAAATTTAACAGAAATTAAATTAATTTTTTAAAGAAGCAGAAATTCTGGGTTTTAAGAATTCAAATGACAAACTGAGAAATGCATCGTGGTCTCGCAACACAGAATTGACCAAACAGAACAAAGAATTAGTGTGCTTAGAGACAGGCTATTTGAAAATACAGTAAGAAGACAAAAAAGAAAAAAGAATGAAACACCTACAATATTTAGAAAATTACCTTAAAATCTAAGAGTTCTGACCACAAAAAGAAAGTAGAAAGAGAGATTGGGGTAAAAAGTTTACTCAAAGAAATAATAAGAGAGAACTATCCAAACCTAAAGGAAGACATCAATATTCAGATATAAGAAAGTCCTAGCACACCTTTAATAATCAAGTTCCAAAGTCACAGATAAAGAAAAGATCCTAAGAGAAGCAAGAAAAAGGAAAACACACATACAGGAGCAATGATGTAATAATAGACTATTAAGTGAGGGGTGACGCCTGTGGCTCAAAGGAATAGGGCACCAGCCCCATATGCCAGAAGTGGTGCATTCAAACCCAATCCAGCCAAAATTTGCAAAAAAAAAAAAAAAGACTATTAAGTGGAAACCTTCAAATAACCATCAAAAAAGCTCCAAATAAGCCGCCTAACAATGCAGCTCAAAGAACTTGTTAACAAGAACAAACCAAACCCAAAAATTAGTAGAGGAAAAGAAATAATAAACATAAGAACAGAAATAAATAAAAGTAAAGCTCCCTCAAAAAATAAAAAATATGAACAAAATGAAAAGTTATCTTTCTGAAAAAATTAACCAAACTGACACACATTTAGCCAGACTACCCAATAAAAAAGAGAAAAGAACAACATAAATAAAACTGGAGATGAAAAAGGATACATTGCAGTTGACGCACAAAAATTCAAAGGATCATTGAAGACTACTATGAACAACTATATGCCAATAAATTAGAAAATCTAGAAGAAATGGACAAAATCCTAGACATATGCAATCTACTGATATTGAACCAAGAAGAAATCTAAAACCTGCATAAACCACTGACAAGTAACAAGATAGAAGGAGTAGTAAAAACTCTCCCATCACAGAAAGCCTAGGAATCAATAGCTTCGCTTCTGAACTCTACCAAATGTTTAGTTCTTACTAATACCAACCTTTCTTAAACTATTCCAAAAATAAGAAGGTGGGAATACTCCCAAACTCACTCTACAGGGTATTTATCACCCAGATGGCAAAACCAGACAAAGATATGACAAAAAAATAAATAAATAACTACAGGCCAGTATCTCTGACAAACATAGATGCAAAAGTCCTTAATAAACTATTAAGGACTAGCAGACCTAATTCAACAAAATATTGTTCACCATAATCAATTGGGATTCATCCCAGGGATACAAAGATAGTTCAACATACACAAATCAGACAATGTGATACTGTTTCATCCTCTGTTCTGCCATATGAACAAAACAGAGAATGAAAACTCTATAATCATTTCAATTAATGTTGTAACAGCATTTGATAAAATTCAACATTGCTTGATGATAAAAAACTCAAAAAACTAAGAGCAGAAGAAACTTACTTCCACATAATAAAAGCCGTATATAACAAACCCACAGCTAGTGTCATGCAGATATTCACCGTTATTCGACATAGTACTGGAAGTTTTAACGAGCAATCACACAAGAGAAAGAAAGAAAGGGCATCCAAATGGAAAGGAAAACGTTAAATCATCATTGTTTGCAGATGATAGGATATCTACAGAAACCTAAAGACTCTATACAAGAACTATTAGAATCAAGAAACAAATTCTGCAGTGTTGTAGGATACAAAATCAACATAGAAAGATCAGTAGCATTTCTACATGCCAACAGTAAACAATCTAAAAAAGCAAGTGTCCTCAAACTATGGCCCGCCTAGGACATTTATCTGGCCGGCTGGGTATTTTTGCCACCGCTGCCTGTCCTGCTTAGCAGCCGGCTCATCCCAGGGCCTGAAGTCCGGCCCTCCAACGGTCTGAGGGACAGTGAACTGGCCCCCTGTTTAAAAAGTTTGAGGACCCCTGTAAAAAAGAAACCAAAGAAAGCAATCCATTTACAATGGGTACAAATTAAATAAAATACCTAGAAATAAACTTAAAAATAAGTGAAAAATCTCTATCATGAAAACTATAAAAAAATTGGTGAAGAAAATTGAAGAGGACACAAAGAAATGGAAAGATAACCCATGCTCATGAATTGGAAGAATTAATACCATCAAAATGTCCATACTACTCAAAGCAATCAGCAGATTCAAAGCAATCAGCAGATTCAAAGCAATCCCCATCAAAATACCAATGACATTCTTCACAGCAATAGAGAAGCTAATCCTAAGATTAGTTGGAACCACAAAAGACCCAGAATAGCCAAAGCATCCTGAGTAAAAGGGACATAACTGGAGGAATCACATTACCTGACTTCAAATTTAAACTACAGAGCTGTAGTAACCAAAACAGCACAATACCAGTATAAAAATAGGCATATTAACCAACGGAGCAGAATAGAGAACTCAAACAAATTCACACATTTATAGTAAAGATGCTTATCTTCAACAAGGGGGCCATGAATATACAGTGGGGAAAGGACAGTCTCCTCAATAAATGAGGCTGAGAAACTTGTATATCCATATGCAGAAGAATGAATCTAGGCCCTTATGTCTCACCCTATATAAAAATTACAACAAAAGCTATTAAAGGCTCAAACATAAAACCTGAAACAATGAAACTACTAAATGAAAACACTGGGGGAAATACTTCAGGACCTTGGTCTGGGCAACAACTTCTTAAGTAATACCTCTAAAGCAGAGGGCACCAAAGCAAAATTGGACAAATGGGATCAATTGAACTAAAAAGCTTTTGCACAACAAAGGAAACAGACAATAAAGCAGAGACACCCCAGACAATGGAAGAAAAAATTATTTTTTAATTTTTAATTTAATTTAAAAAATTATTTTTAAATTTCAGATTAATATGAGGATACAAATAATAGGTTATATTATTTGCACTTAGGTAAAGTTCAAGTTGTAGTTGAGCCCTTCACCCAGGGGGTGTGCTGTATGCCCTTACAATGAGCCCGGTAGGTGAGAGCTTAGCAATCTCCCTCCTGTCTCCTTTGCCCTTTCACTTCTCCCTTCCACCATTTGAATTCAACTGTGTTTTTCTTTTGTGGGTGTGTAATTGTTTATCTATTAGTTTCACATTAATATAGAGTACATTGGACATTTGCTTTTCTATTCTCTTTTTTTTTTTTTCTTTTTGAAACAGAGTCTCACTATGTTGCCCTGGGTAGAGTGCTGTAGTGTCACAGCTCACAGCAACCTCCAACTCTTGGGCTCAAGTGATTCTCTTACCTCAGCCTCCCAAGTAGCTGGGACTACAGGCACCCACCACATCACCCGGCTATTTTTTGGTTGTAGTTGTCATTGTTTAGCTGGCCTAGGCTGGGTTCAAACCCACCAGCTCTGGTATATGTGGCTGGCACCCTAGCCACTGAGCTACAGGTACCAAGCTTGCTATTCCATTCTTGTGACACTTTACTAAAAAGAATGTGCTTCAACTCGATCCAGGTAAATACAAAAACTGTAAAGTCTCCATCTTTTTATGGCTCAATAATATTCCATGGTATACATATACCAGACTTTATTAACCCATTCATGTGTTGATGGGCACTTGGGTTGATTCCACATCTTGGCAATTGTGAATTCAGCTTCAATAAACATTCTACTGCAAATGTCCTAATGGTAAAATGCTTTCTTTTCCTTCTGGGTAGAGACCTAGTAATGGGATTGTTTGAGGATTCTCCTTACTTCTTTCCACACAGGCTGTATTAGTTTGCATCCCACCAGTAGTGTAAAAATGTTCCCTTCTCTCAACACCTGCAGCTTTGGCCTTTCTTGATGTGGTGGAAAAAAAATATTTTCAAACTATCCGTCTGATAAGGGACTAATAACTAGAATATGCAAGAAGCTCAAACAATTCAATAGGAAAAAGTCAAAAAACCTAATTTTTAAAAATGGGCAAAGTATCTCAATAGACATTTCTCAAAAGAAGACATATAGGTATATGAAAAAATGCTCAACATCATTAGTCATCAGAGAAATGCAAATCAAAACTACAATGAAAAGTCTTCTCTAGTTAAAATGGCTTTTATAAAAAAGGCAATAACAAATGCTGGCAAGGGTATGGAGAAAGGGGAACCCTCATACCCTGTTGATAGGAATGTAAATTATTGCAACCACTTTAGAGGTTCCCCAAAAAACTAAAACTAAAACCACCATATGACCCAGCAATCCCACTGTGGAGGAAGTAGCCATAGGAGGGGAATTCAGTATATCAAAAAGGTATCATCCCTTCCATGTTCATTGCAGCACTATTCATAGTAGCCAAGATTTGGAATCAATCTAAGTGTCCATCCACAGATAAACGGATAAAGAAATTGTAGCACAAATACATGAGGGAATATTATATAGCCAGAAAAATAACAAAACCTGTCATTTACAACAATGTGAATGGAACTGGAGAACAGAACATTATATTAAGTGAAATAAGCCAAGCACAGAAAGACAAATCTCAACATGTTCTCACTCATATGTTGGAGCTAAATATTAAAAATAATTGATCTCATGGAGACAGAGAGGATAATGATAGTTACCAGAGGCTGGGAAGGGTAGTGGGGGGGGGGGATTAAAGGAAAAATGGTTACAAAAATATAGTTAGTTAGATAGAATGAGCAATATTTGATAGCACTATAAAGGGACTATAATCTATAATAAATTAGGGTTTACTTTAAAGAGTGGCCAGGCATTGTGGTGGGCGCCTGTATTCCCAGGTACTTGGGAGGCTGAGGCAAGAGAATCACTTGAGATCAAGAGTTTGAGGTTCCTATAAACTATGACATCACAGCACTCTACCGAGGGTGACAAATTAAGACTATCTCAAAAAAAAAAAAAAAAAGAGTTACAAGAGTGGAATCAGAATGTTCTTAACATAAAGAAATGCCTGAGGTCATGGATATCTCAATTACCCTGATTTGACTAATGCACATTGTATTGTGTATCAAAACATCAAAGGAGGCCTGTGCAGTGGCTCATGCTTGTAATCCTAGCACTCTGGGTGGCTCAGGCAGGAGGATCCCTCGAGCTCAGGAGTTTAAGACCAGCTTGAGCAAGAGCAAGACTCCATCTGTCCTAAAAATAGAAAAACTAGCCAGGCATTGTGGCAGGTACCTGTAGTCCCAGCTACTCAGGAGGCTGAGTTAGGAGGATCATTTGAACCCAGGAGTTTGAGGTTGCTGTGAACTGCACTGACTCTGTCTTAAAAAAATAATAATAAATAAAACACTGCTTGTGCCCTATAATGACATACAGCTATTCTGTACTCATAATAATTTAAAATTTTGTTAAAGAGGAAAGGAAGAAAAAAGCTTTAACTATGACAGCATACAAAGATGTTGATTTTAAAATGTATCTCTTGATCGCCTTTTCTTCCCAAATTGTGATGGCTAAGACTTCGATTACAATGTTAAAAAGCAGTACAGACAATGGGCAACCTTGCCTGATTCCTGATCTGAGTGGAAATGATTTCAATTTAACTCCATTCAATACAGTATTGGCTGTGGGTTTGCTGTAGATGGCCTCTATCAATTTAAGAAATGTCCCTTCTATACCAATTTTCTTAAGTGTTCTGATCATGAATGGATGCTGGATATTAACAAAAGCCTTTTCTGCATCAATTGAAAGAATCATATGGTCTTTGTTTTTTAATTTGTTTATTGATGAATTATTTTTATAGATTTACGTATGTTGAACCAGCCTTGAGACCCTGGAATAAAACCCACTTGGTTGTGGTGTATAATTTGTTTGATGTGTTGCTGGATTCTGTTTGTTAGGATCTTGTTGAATATTTTCACATCAATATTCATTAGTGATATTGGTCTATAATTTTCTTTTCTTGTTGGGTCTTTTCCTGGTTTGGAGATCAAGGTGATGTTTGATTCATAGAATGTGTTGGTTAGTATTCCTTCTTTTTCTATATTTTGGAAAAGGTTGAGGAATACAGGTACTAGTTCCTCTTTGAAGGTTTGGTAGAATTCCTATGTGAAGCCATCTGGTCCCAGGCTTTTCTAAAATCCCAAAACCAGAGATGTTGGCATGGATGTGGAGAAAAGGAAACACTTCTACACTGCTAGTGGGAATGCAAAGTAATACATTCCTTTTGGAAAGATGTTTGGAGAACACTTCAAGATCTAAAAATAGATCTGCCATTCTATCCTACAATTCCTCTACTAGGTATATATCCAGAAGACCAAAAATCACATTATAACAAAGATATTTGTACCAGAATGTTTATTGCAGCCCAATTCATAATTGTTAAGTTATAGAAAAAGCCCAAGTGCCCATCAACCCATGAATGGATCAATAAATTGTGGTATATGTATACCATGGAATATTATGCAGCCTTAAAGAAATATGGAGACTTTACCTCTTACATGTTTACATGGATGGAGCTGGAACATATTCTTCTTAGCAAAGTATCTCAAGAATGGAAGAAAAAGTATCCAGCCTTATATGAAACCAATTTATAGCTTTCTTATGAAAGCTATAACCCAATTATAGCCCAAGAAGAAGGGGAAAGGGAAGATGGAAGGGAGGGGAGGGGGAGGATGGGTGGAGGGAGTAATTGGTGGGACCACACCTACGGTGCATCTTACAAGGGTACATGTGAAATTTTCTAGGTGTAGAATGTAAATGTCTTTACACAATAATTAAGAAAATGTCATGAAGGCTATGTTAACCAGTTTGATGAAAATATTTCAAATTGTATATAAAACCAGCACATTATACCCCATGATTGCATTAATGTACACAGCTATGTTTTAATAAAAAAAAAAAAGCATCTCCATTTTGGACAAGTTATAATAAAAAGGAAATTATAGAAGCCAGACTGGGACATATGTCCGTCTTCCTGCTCAGCATAAATTCCCATGGGGTCAAACTCAAATATGCCATGTTTGTGTCCAGACAGGCTGATGTTAGGTACTGCCAATTCTAAGGCTGGGTAGCTTTGAAAGGAAAGTAACATTCATCGCCTTACGGAAAAGCATCTCATTCATCACCCAGGTGAGAAAGATCAGGGTTTGCTTCCCTGGAAGTGATGAGCTTTCTAGCCCTAACAGTTGAATGGCTAGAAAAAAAGCAATGATTGCCTGACCAGCATGTAAGAGAGACATTTTCCATATATCCTTCACAATATGACTCTGAGTTACATGCAATGGAACTTGTATCCGAAGGCCTAGACACAGAAAGGTCCCCGACTTGCCCAGTAGGACAAGGCATCAAGGCAGCATCTAAACTAAAATGAGCATGTTCCCCCCACCAGGCCTGCACTGAGTCCACTTTGGCATGCTGCTTTCTCTCCACAACTGTGATTCTTGCTGAATAATTGAAGCCCAGGCTTTGTCCATATCAGGGATATTGCTGTTTGATTTTGTGGTCCCAAAGGGACAGCTACAAGCAGCTGATGCCTGTGCTAGTCATGAAATTGCTACAGAATGTGGGAATTTTTCTGGTTTCCTGTTGGAAAAAATCACCAGTCATTGTACTGGGAAGTGGGGGCTTCTTAGAAATTAAAAAAAAAAAAAAAACTCAAGATTATATGGGTGGGAGGGATGAGAGTTTAATGAGATGCTTTTCTGAAAGGCGAAATTGCATCTGAGCAATAAATTGTAAAAAAAAAAAAATTAATTATAAATGGAATAACTCAACCCCTAAGGAATTGAGATAATGCAAAATAAGTTCCTGCTAATGGAAAGATGTGAATTTTAATACACACACAGTACTAGGGTAATACTGCCCACATAAATGGGCTATGGAAAACATTCTCTATTCCCCCTCTATTCTCACCCCAAGAAAAAGAGAAAAAAAAATAAAGGCTGATTTACAAAAGATGACTTCTTCAAATACAAATCTGGTGATGTGAACTCATAAATGAAGCAAGCCGGCTGTACTACCATCCTAGGAATAAGTCCCGTGATCCCAGCCCAACAGTTCCCCACGTGGGTCCCGGAGCAGAGGGCAGCGTCCTGTCCAACAGCCATGTGCATCTGCAAACTCCCCCCCAAAATGTTTAGTAGTTGTTTCTCACAGAAATAGTATTGATCTAATATTTACAGTATTATTATATCCAAAAAAACAATAGTTGGAAACAAAAGCATAGAAGGATTCGATGACTTGCCTTAACAAAAACAAAATTCTACCCTCAAGGAATCCCCAACAATAAAAAATAACTAAATAAATTTTAAAAATTTATTCATCAGTTTAAAAAAATTCTTAAACTCCTCCCCCCAAAAAGAACATGTATAATTGTCCAGGTTGAGGCAAAAGAACATAAACAAACCATCTCTCCCAGTTTGGTGGCAAAGAACCTGAGGGGAAAATAGAATTCTGGAGTTTGCTTTTCGTTTTTCTTTTTTTTTTTTTCTTTTTTGAGACAGAGCCTCAAGCTGTCCCCCTGGGTAGAGTGCCGCGGCATCACCTGGGCTCAAGTGAGTCTCCTGCCTCAGCCTCCCAAGTAGCTGGGACCACAGGCGCCCGCCACAACACCCGGCTATTTCTTTGGTTGCAGCCGTCATTTTTGTTTGGCGGGCCTGGGCTGGATTTGAACCCACCACCTTAGGTGTATGTGGCTGGCGCCTTAGCCACTTGAGCCCCAGGTGCCAAGCCTGGAGTTTGCTTTTCAAACCCAAATTTATAAAAAGGCACAAACAGCTGACTTCCAAACTGGGATGTGGCAGCACCACTCACATTCCCTTTCTTTTCTTTCTGTAATCTCTTTCTCTATGGCTGGGGCTGCAAACAAAGTACATACAAACATTGCCAATCTAACATTAAAAAAAGAAGCTTTAATTTGTTTTTAAAGCGATAGTAGCTGGGGCGGAGCCTGTGGCTCAAAGGGGTAGGGCATTGGCCCCATATGCCGGAGATGATGAGTTCAAACCCAGCCCGGGCCAAAAACTGCAAAAAAAAAAAAGAGAGAGAGAGAGATAGTAGCTATATACATAGTTAGTAAATATGTGAATTAGTAAGACATTTGTTTTATGGAAGAAGTAAATGAAAAAAACAGTTCCAAGATTCTGGAATGTTGTCTGAAGTTTCGCTTTATGTGGAAGGAGAAGGCCTCAATAGGAAGCAAGGAGATCTGGGTTCAACTCCCCGCTCCCTTAGTCCCCGAGACACGAAGGTGGCGCCCATTCACCTGCCCTGTCTCCACACTCTTCTCTGATCTGGCAGAGAAAAACATTCCTACTGCACATTCTGAGAAACCTTACTTTCTGAGATTTCAGTTACCCACAGTCCACCATAGTCCAAAAATATTAAATGGAAAATTCCAGAAATAAACGATTCATAAATTTTAAATTGTGTGCCATTCTGAGCAGCATGATGAAATCCCCAGCCCCGGTAGGTGCTGTCACTGGGAGTAGCTCAGTAATCAGAGTGACTCACTGTATCTCAAAGCTTATGCTTGAGGAACCATCATTTAACTTAGTAACAGCACCCAAAGTGCAAGAGCAGTGATGCCAGCAATCGGATATGCTAAAGAAAAGCTGTTACATGCAGTCTTTAAGTTAAAAGGTGAACGTTTCAATAAGGAAAGAAAACATAAATGAAATCCTGAGGTTGCTAAGATCTATGATAAGAATGAATCTTCTACCTGCGAAATTTTGAAGAACGAAAAAAATTCATGCTAGTATGCTGTCACACCTCAAACCGCAAAGGTTAAGGCCATAGTGCATGATAAGTTACTAGTTAAAATAAAAAGGACATTAAAATTGTGAGGAAAAGACATGAACAGAGGACGGTTGGGTTCAGAGCTATGTAAGGCTTCAGGCATGCATGGGGGTCTTAGACCACACCCCCACAGATAAGGGAGGACTGCTGTCTTCCCAGGACTTGTCACAGTTCCGTGTATGTTTCCATTTCCAATGAATATTTGTTACATTACTGAACACTAGTTTTTAAAATAAAAATTTTTCAAGTTTGCTTTCTATTCCATTTTATGTGTCCTCTCCACATTTCATGTTCACTACTGATGCTTCACACTTACAGTAGTTATGGCCTCCCTGTAGTAAAATAGAAAACCCAGACCCCTGTCTGACTTCCAGTATTTTAGAAAACTTTATTGTCTTGCCAATATCACAAATACTGTCCATAATACAATATTTTGTCCAATTGCTTCCCAGTTTATCTCCCACTTCTTTTCTCCATAACACCCTGCATCCCCGAGCACCTGGTGTGTTATGCAACCAACCTTGCCGAAATCCCCAGAGCCAACGAGTCGCCCCAGCCTCGGACCCAAGGCCATGATGGAAGTTTGTCTGTTTCCTCGCCCAGCACCTACATGCACATTCAAAGAAAAGAAGTGCAGAAATTGCATACACAAAATGGCAAAGAGGAAGCTCAGTCACAAGCGAGGCTTTCAGAACTCCCCAAGCCCATAGGGAACACCCACTGCTTTGGGTGTAAATTGCCTGATACTTAAAAAGCTCTGGTTGAGGAAACAGCAGCTGCTAGACAGAAAAGATCGCCAGCCACCAGCAAATTACCCACCCCCACCTCTTGCCAAGTCTCTCATCTTAAAATGAGGATAATAAAAAGGGTACCTACCTCATAGCATTGTTATGAGAATAGACAGAGGTTTACATTTAAAACTTAGAGCAAGGCACCTTGAATGTACTATGAAATCTACACCGCTTTTTAAAAAATGGTGGAGAATGTGTCTAATCAGTGAGAAAGTGGTTTTTATAAAAAGTCCTTTACAATTGCCCTCTAAGGCCACTATGTTCACAACTGCAGGTAAACACGGAATATAGATAAGAGATGAGATGCAGTCACTGCCCCAGTCTAAATGTTTGTGTTCCCCTGAATTCATACCCTGAAGGCCTCAGCATCCCCCCACCCCTGCCTGGTGATGGTTATTAGGAGGCGGGGCATTTGGAAGGGGTTGGGTGGTGGGAGGGAAGCCCTCATGAATGGGATTAGGGGTCTTATTCAAGAGGCCTGAGAGAGCACTGTCACCCCTCCCACCCTGCAAGGTCAGGGTGAGAACGTGGCAATTCATGAGGACAGTGTCCTCACCAAACAGCAGACCTACCCCCACCACAATCTCTTAGAAGCTTCTCGGCCTCTAATCCCATGAGGACTAAATTGTCGTTTCTAAGCCCCCCAGTCTACGGTGTTTTGTTGGAGCTGCCTGTTGTGGTTTGAAAGTGTCCCCCAAGAGTTTATGTGTTGGAAGTCTGGCCCCAATGCAGCAGTGTTGAGAGGTGGGACCTTTGAGGAGAGGTTGGGTCAACCTCTCCTCAAAGGGGACACTAAATATCCAGACCTTTCCCCAAGGTGAATAATTTCTACTTCCTTGCTAATGACAGCTCTAATCCTACTTTAATTCTCTAACTTCCTGGATTAAAAAATTACAAAGTTATCCCATCATCAAATTGATGCTGCTTCCTGATAGCAGCACTCCACCCAAAACCAAGCTCAGCTTCTTCAAACCCTCCTTAGAATCACCCAACCCAAACTCAGACCCTACAGTGAGTCCCTCCCAGGACCTTTCACACTGGTGGCTGTAGGGTTCTCTAGCGTGCCCTCCCCCCTTCCCGCAGGAAGCTAAGTAAACCTGGCTTTGTTCTGACTCTGCTCCTGGTGTTCTTTTCCTGGCAGGCCGTAAAACAATTCCTCTAACGAGACCAGAGACCAACTCGGGACTTCTCGAGTGTGTACTCTCTGGCAGAGATCTTCCAAAGTGCTTTACATGCATTCACTTTTTCTCCTCGCAACAATCCATGTCCCAGACACAGAGAAGTATAGTCAAAGAGAAGCCAGAGTTCAAACCCAGGCTGTCTGACACGGGGCTGACACTCTGAATCAGCGCTTTCCGCTGCCTCCTGAACAGAGGGCAGCTGCCAGGGCAGGAGTTAATAACCTCTGTCTCTTGGAAATTATTTCCAGCTCATGTTTGTGGTCAAAGGAATAAGAAAGAGAAAAAGTAAGTCACCTACCCAAATGGAGAATGGTTTTCATTTGCATCCTCATAAACTTGAAAGTTTTAAATTTGGAGCCAAGAACAGCCAATCAGTTGAGGAAGCAGAATGGCACACAGAGGGCTGTGAGGTCCGGGAGACACGGTTCAGTCCCAGCTGCAACTCTTCTAATATTATGTGCACTTCAGGCAAGTCACTTAACCTCTCTGAAGCTGGTTTTCCTATTCTATAAAATGGGAACAGTCATGGCCACCTCAGAGGCGGACAGTAAATTGGTGGATACTTAAAAGCAGTGGGTGTGCGAAAGTTGTTATGGCCCCCATCACGAAGGGTGGGAATCTCAGCACCCCCAAAGAAGGCTCACAATGGATGCATCCTGAGAAATCGTAAAGGCCCAGATGTTCGCTAGGAGTCACGAAGGCTGTCAGAGCCTGGGACGAGGACAGAGAAGAGAAGCAAGGAGAAAGGAGCTATTTAAAAATGAACACGAGTCTTGTCTGAGATTCTGTGACCACTCACCTTAGAAGCCCACAGCACAGAGAAACAAGATAATCATGTTCCAAGCTCAGGACATTCTAAACTTGAGATACTTTCTTCAGACAGGGGACCTTCCAGTCACACCCCTCCCTGGACAACAACACGTTTTTCTCTTCATAATAATCCTGGAGGCTTCACATACAGGCTTCTGAAAGAGAAGGAAAAACATAGATGTGTATAAGTGTGCATGTGCGTGTGTGTGTGTGTGTGTGTGCACATGCATCTATGTATCAGAAGAGAAAGCTACAATTACCACCAGTAAATGAACAATTCCCTGTATTTACTACAAGCCTCTCTTTAACGAACTGCAACGTATTCATTAAATGGGAAGAAAAGAATATGAGGACAAGAAATGGAAAGGGGCGGTGTAAGGGGGGAGGATGGAGGGCAAAAGAAATCGCTCTGCTTCTAACCTAATGCAGTAAGATATAAATACAATCAAAGGGGTTAATCTAATCCCTTTGTGAAGCACTGAGTCAGAGAACAGACAAAAACAAACCTGTGATCTGGAACTTCTCAAGCCCCCACTCAGGGGGATTAATGAGGAGTACACGGCTGTGAAATTACGTGCCCTCTGAGTCAGGAAAATGGTCCTACTGGTGCATGACCTTGAAATGAGGGGACGCAAACTTCACCTGATCCACAATTATGAAGCCCCAAAAAGGAGGGGCTCTGGGAGAAGAGAGAGGACGGGTAAAAGAGGGCTGTACAAATGTTCAGAATACGAAAACTCACAAACCTCAAGCAACCCCAGGCTTGAAGGGGGGTCAAAACAAACATAAAATATTCAGGGGACTTGAAAAGGACGCTGGCATTTGTGCGAAAGCATTAGGAGGCAAGCCTGTCCTCTTTATTTACATGAAGTGGATATTTTGTGGCTGTTGTTATGGACTTAGTGATGTTTGTCTCTGTTCAATTTTCTCTTTGCAATGAAAAATTGTTGCGAGATGATTTCTAGTCTTAGCTGCTTTACATGACAGTATTATCAAGGATTCATCAAGAGGCCATCTGTCGAATTTATGAAAAAAATATGCAAAAACAAAACAGATGAAAAGGAAAGAGCAAGACAGACTGGTCCAGGGGAAGATAGATGTGGCAGCATGTGCCTCCGTGTGAAAATTACAACATTTAAATACTGCAGAATAAATTACTGTGCCGAAAAATTAGTGATGCTCTCCCACTTTAGATGCTACCCTTACCATAAGAACATAATGAAATATATCACATATCAAATCGCCCTTTCCTCAGACTATTATTATATTCTAATGAAAAATTAGGAGAGGAGAGGCACATAAACCTCAAATGGGAGGGATGAAAATGAGCCAGCGTGGATTTGCTGTAGTATTGAGGCACGAGAAGCTTCTCCAAAACGCACAGTCCATATGGAAATAAGAGCTTTTCTCCCCTATTTATTAGAAAGTCAATAAAGTAAATTACAGATTGTGTGAAATGCTGAAATAATATATATTAAAATGACAACGAGGCTGGCCAAGCTAACACCCAAATTAGATGGGCTGTAAAAACAATGTATCTCAGGAGGACAGAGGAAGGAGCAGAAAAAAACCCCAAGGCACAGACAAACAGTGATGCTGTGGGTATCGCCCCCTGGAGGTGAGACCCAGAATCACATGTCCACTCCACCCACTGGTTCCTGAAGAAGGAAGGACCTGGGAAGGGACTCTGCCACGTCCCAGCACTGCCAGGAATGTCCCCTAACAAACCTCATAGCTCCTTCTGGAGTCTTTCCTGCCTGCAACCCTCAGAACAGTTTCCCCACCCCTCGGGGACCATCTTCCCCATGTTCTTCCAATTCACACTTTCATCCTAGAGTTTGATCTATAAGAAAACTTCTACCTTAGTGCCTGAAGATGTTTAACAGTGTTGCTAAATTGTATTAATTAAAGAATCATGCTCACATTATACTGTGTCACAATAATACCTGATGCCCAACCCTGGATTTTAAAAGAAAAGTACTATCTCACTGGGAGCCAACAAGAACAATAGGCCTGTAATACAAAACAGTGAACATAGAGTATTGGCTCGCGCTGGTGTCAGTGCATTGAATAACTAGTTTAACCCTCACACAAACCCTGGGTGAGAATTACTAGTTGTCATTGTTTCCCACTTTAGAGATAGCGAAATGGAAATATAGATAGATGTAAGCACCCCCTCCCCATCCCAGGTCACACAACTAATGAGTGATGGTTCAGGGATTAGAACACCGGCTGTTGGATTCAGAGCACAGGCTCTAACCACCACACGGTAACACCCAGTAGAAAGGAAGCCCTGTGGTACCTCATTTATTTTGTTTGAGATGCTACAAATGCTTCATCCAATGAATCTAAGAATAAAAGCTATGTCCATGAAATCAGGTTGAGCTGTATCATCCCTCAGACAACTGCAAACCACAAGCCTAAACAACTTTGGCTCTTTCTCCCGGTTTGTTCTCATTCTGATGAGTGAAGGATACATGTTGATGTTGAGAAGTGTTTTCTTCCATCTACTATGGGATTAAAAAAAATGGAGCATTAAAGTAACAAATTATAAAGACAATATTATCTCAAAAAATGGTTGGTGAGGAGGGGCACCCAAAGGTCTGTTTTAAGGGAACTACTTGAAACAAAATTAGATCCTCTCAAAATGCTCTCCAGTTTACTTTCCATACAAAAGAAAAATCCTAAAATGCTTTAGATCTGTGATATGTCAGAGTTTATAAAATTTTATCAATAGCACCAAAAGGTCACTGATCTACACTGAACACCTGATAAAAGATTTCATATCTGATCTGAGCATTGTGTGTATTTGCTAAACCAAATGGTTACAAGAGAATAAATAATATTGTCTCAGCGCTCATAGCTCAGTGAGTAGAGCGCCAGCCACATACACGGAGGCTGGCAGGTTCGAGCTTGGCCTGGGCCTGCTAAACAACTATAACAAGTGCAACCAAAAATAGCTGGGCATTGTGGCGGGTGCCTATAGTCCCAGCTACTCAGGAGGCTGAGGCAAGAGAATCACCTAAGTTCAAGAGTTTGAGGTTGCTGGGAGCTGTGACATCATGGCACTCTACCAAGGGTGGCATAGTGACACTCTGTTCAAAAAAAAAAAAGGATAAATAACACTGTTTTAAAAATGAAAAATAATTTCAGCACTCAAAATATACAAATAACATTATAGGCAATATACATACAGCTATATTATCTAGATTGGTTCTTGTAAGATCTGTAAGTCAAAATTTTCTTCTACTTTGAGCATAAACAGATAATTAAAGTTTACCAACTTTAATTCAGTACCACCTTTTTTTTCCAACTTTACTTTCACTTGTTATGGAATTATGAATATCTGTAAATAAACACTAGAATATATCAGTTCAGGACGTTGCTAGTCTCAGTTCATCTGGTCCTGATGGCAATGAAGGTAACCGCTTCTGAAATTCACCAGTCTGATAATATAAAGGACCCTCCCACAGGAGCGTCTCAGCCACAGCAAGACGGGGTGACAGTGTCAGCTATTCCTTCCTCCCTCCTTTCATTCTCTTTTACATAAGCATAACAGACATTGATGACACCTCTTGAACATATCAAAATAAATTTTTAAAATTTTTGTGAATTATTTTTTAAAAGACAAGGGCAGTGGGATCATACTGATTTTCCATCTAAGTCCAACCCTTAATCCTAAAAAAATTTCTATCTAAAATGGCCCCAAAACTGGGAACAAGGTTAGAAATAGAACCACTGCTGCTAGCAAGTTCTCTGGATTGATAACTTAAAATGTCAGCACTTACCTAAGTAGCTTTGACAGAGCCAGGGCGTCCCAGTGTTGTGAATTAGCCTGGAACACAGCAAAAACTACTTCTACCTACAACAGTGACATCAGACAAATAAAATACATAGGCACATAAAGTACTCCGTTTACCTACCATATTTATGCGAACATTTTGTTGCCTGACTCCTCTTGACACAGACCATGTATACACATCCTCACAAACAGGGCATGGAGAGCTGGACTCTGAGTACCTAGATCCCACTACCTGGCATTACTCTTTCATCCAGAAATCTGGATGGTAACTAAAAACTTGATTGGTTGGTTTATAGGAGAGAGTTTTCTCCCTGAATTATAACCTGACTTAGCTTGCCTATCCTTAAAAGTATCTAGTACCCATGAGCACAGCAATTTCTAATGTACTAGCTCTTCTTCTATTATTTCAGCTTTGCTATCCTTCTGTCTCTACTTAATTTCAGTCATGCAATTGGAAATTCACATTTAGGCTCGGTGCCTGTGGCTCAATCGGCTAAGGCGCCAGCCACGTACACCTAAGGTGGCGGGTTCGAATCCCCAGCCCGGGCCTGCCAAACAACAATGATGGCTGCAACCAAAAAATGGCCGGGCGTTGTGGCGGGCACCTGTGGTCCCAGC
>CAUYQV010168376.1:0-12183 GCA_963574575.1 Galagoides demidoff
TTTTTTGAGATGGAGCCTCAAGCTGTCCCCCTGGGTAGAGGGCCATGGCATCACAGCTCACAGCAACCTCCAACTCCTGGGCTCAAGCGAGTCTCCTGCCTCAGCCTCCCAAGTAGCTGGGACTACAGGCACCCGCCACAACACCCAGCCATTTTTTGGTTGCAGCCATCATTGTTGTTTGGTGGGCCAGGGCTGGAGATTCGAACCCGCCACCTTAGGTGTATGTGGCTGGCACCTTAGCCGCTTGAGCCACAGGCACCGAGCCGGGGAGTGTGTTTCTTAAAGAAAACCTAGTCAAATCATAGCCATTCTGACTGACTGGTTTTTGATCTATTTGCAAATTGTTAAACCTAAATCTCTGTTCCTTCATTGGTTATAATTGGGATAATAGTAATAATAAACTTACATGAGGTTTAAGTGAGTTTTCTTAATAGTTTAAGAACATATCTGGAAGTACGCAAATATAAATTATTAAAAGTAAAAACAAATAGTAAGTCCTCATGTAACATTATCAATAGGTCAGTAGGTTCTTAGAAGCTGCAACTTTAAGCAAGATGATATGCAGCAGGTCCTTAAACAATGTCATTTCATTATGATGTTGATGAGGAAAAAAATGGTTTTGTTATATGTTCTTTCCAAGAACCCATCAGTGACATTAGTGAGGACTTATTGTATCTGGATCTAAGAAACTTATTATGGTCTTTTAGTAAGGATGGGAAACAAATACAAGTAATTACAACATAAGATAGGACTTATAAGCACCCTAGTTCTGTAGTTGAAGTTTTGGGAGATTTCTTAATAGCAGGCATTAAAGGGGATCAGAATACTTTGTTAAAGAGGCAAAGGGCATGTTCCTTGACGTTTAATAAGAACCAAATAATTATTGAATGAATGTACCTTGAACAATGGTTCCATGGGAAGAAGAGTTTAAAAAAAAAAGGTATCTCTCTGGGCAGAGGAGGAAACATGAACAAAAACAGAAGAAAAATCACAGGATAGTTTTTAGGGAGTGAGTCTGGGTTTCTGGGGGTTTTCTTTCCTTTTTTTGTGTGTGTGTGTGTGTGATTTAGTTAGACCATGAAGACAGGAGTAAGAGGTTATTGAACTCGGTTATGAAGAGCCAGGCACATTTTAAGGTTCAGACCGAAGGGTTTGTGTTTCCTTTGGTAGGTGGGAGAAGTCATTGAGAATGATAGGGTCATAGCTAAGCTTGAGGAAAGTGCACTCAGCACGGGGATTTTTTGATCCTAAACTCTCCCAGGTGCTTTGGGAGTTTGGTGGGTTTGTGTTTAGAAGTACTTGGTAGGTGAGGTAATTTAACAGCAGCTTCTACCCCCTGATTTGGGACCAAGGGGATGGGAGCCTCTTCACCTGCAGGACAGCTGTAGTTAAAAGTGAGTAATAGTGCCTTCCGTGTTCCATCTTTGGAGTCTGAGCCCCAGGCACTGAAATTTCACTTAGTAAAAGGGTTAATGCTGGACAGTGTATGTAAAAACTCAACTATATATGTTGGTTGCCTTTGAGAAGAGTTTGAATGGAGAAAGTAGTTTAATTAGTGCCATTTTGCAATAATGTTATTAAGAAGTGAAAATGGAGGCTCGGCACCTGTGGCTCAAGTGGCTAAGGCGCCAGCCACATACACCTAAGGTGGTGGGTTCAAATCCAGCCCAGGCCTGCCAAATAACAATGACGGCTGCAACCAAAAAATAGCTGGGCATTGCGGCGGGTGCCTGTGGTCCCAGCTACTTGGGAGGTGGAGGCAGGAGACTCGCTTGAGCCCAGGAGTTGGAGGTTGCTGTGAGCTGTGATGCCACATCACTCTACCCAGGGTGACAGCTTGAGGCTCTGTCTCCAAAAAAAAAGTGAAAATGGAGATCATCTGTTCAATGAGATATTGAACTCAAGGACTTAGTGACCACCATGATGTGGAAATCTCAAAAATGATAGTGAAGTATCAGTGTATTAGTTTATTAACTATATATTCTTCACTACTAAGCAAATGTTTAAAATTATGTTAATTTTGACAGGTGCAAAATCAACATGCAAAAGAAGAGTCTCTTGCTGATGATCTTTTTAGGTAAAGTTTGATTCCACTTCCTTGTGTACTTTTGAGAGGTGTATATAAAATTTAGTTCTATTCATGGAAAATAGATACTTGTAACTTCTGTACTTAAAGGCACCAAGTCCTTTCACCTAAAAGTGTTTTGTTTTTAACATACATGCTGCTGCTTATTACTTGCATACCTCTTAATTAGGTTTACTGGATATATATAGAGGTTTGCGGTTGAGTGAGTTATTCTTGTATCACTAGCTACTTAATTGTATTGGGGCATTCAGGCAAAAAGAAGGTTCATTCAGGCGAAAAGAAGGTTCCTGAACTGGGTGAATGTGGCTTATAAATTAAAGATATTTTTCAGCTGGATAGAATTATGAATAAAATGGTTTTGAATTAAGACAAGATGCCAAACCATTGGTTTATTTCATTGGCACATGCATAAAAACAAAAGACTGGATTAGAGTTCAAAGCAGGTTTTTCTGGGAGGTTTTAGAGGAGTTGTAGTGGGTGATGATAATATAATTCTGATTTAGTACATTTTCAACATTCCTGTACTCCTAACCAACATTATACAGTTTGCCTCTCAAATACTAATAAAAGGCTATACTAGAGGTAGATACTCTCAAAGGGAAAGTACCATTTTCCCCAAACTTTCTTAAAGGCAGAACCACGAAATACTATATTTTTTAATTTGTTTTGCAGCCAGTTAGATTAATTCTCTAATTTCATAATGGATAATATAAATCACAGGTGAAAATGTTTACCAGAAATACTGGGTTTTTTTTTCATAAGTAGTCAAATGAGACTCTCTGAGTGCTCAGCTATATTTAACTGCTATAGAAGAAAGCCTTGTAAAGTAATTATATTTTAGGTTTTTATGGGCCTTTGTACAAGTTATATACTTTAATTTGGGAAAGAAGGAATATGGACTCTGTTTGAAACCATTACTGGAAGAGGTATGAACCCATCTTGATTTTTAAACTGTTGTTTTCATTAATTATTTTAATGCTTTCCTGGGTTTTTGTTGATATTTTGTTTTTACTAAATATTCATCAAAGCAACATGAAAGAGATACTCCATAAATTAAAATAAAAATGTCATTGCTTCATATCTGATCCCAAAGATAAAATTGTCATTCTCATCCTACTTGCCAAAGTGTGACTAAAGTCTGAACGCCTTTTAGGCTTGGTGCCCCTAGCTCAGTGGTTATGGCTCCAGCTACATAACACCAAGGCTGGTGGGTTTGAGCCCTGACTGGGCCTGCTTAACAACGACAACTACAATAAAAAAAAAAAAAAATAGCCTGAGCGTTGTGTCTGGCGCCCATAGTCCCAGCTATGTGGGAGGCTGAGGCAAGAGAATCGCTTAAGCCCAAGAGTTGAGGGTGCTATGAGCTGTGACATCATGGTACTCTACTGAGGGCAATATAGTGAGACTCTGTCTCAAAAAAAAAAAGAATTTTTTTTAAATCCTTTTAACTCTAAAAAGTACCATCCCTTATCAATTAACCCTATTTCTTTCTTTGCAGATATAATCCTAATATAAGAAGGAAAAGATAACTGAGGATTTTAAAGAGAAGCCATGGAAAAACCTTTCCTAGCAAGGATACCTGGGATATATGAATGTATAGCATATAAAGGAGATTTGAGTTACAAATATTTTATTGCCTAAATTTGTTAAATGAAATGCGCCAAACTCTACTTCTTTTATATGTGACAGTGACTATCATTTATTGTTTTCAGGCTTTGCCATCTCATGAAAAATTTTTTATTCATTTTTAAATTGGTTTTATTTATTGAGTAATTAAATGTAGTTGCAGTTTAAATTGTTAAAGTAAATGACACTAAAGACTAAAGTCACCTTTCCAAAATGTCCTCGGTATTTGGCTCCCCTCCAAAAATTCGTAAAACCCATTTCTTACAAGTCTTTGCAAGATTTTTATGCCTCTTCAAATTCCTAAGTGTACCGTTTTTCAGTAATTACCTACACAAATGACAGCGTAGCACATGCAGTGTTTGTACCTTCTTCTTTTTCACTTAACAGATTGGAAGATCATGAACATATCAACATAACTTCATTCTTTTAGTTTTTTTTTTTTTCCATTATGCTATAATCTTTTCTAAAGTGATGGAAATGAAATGGCTTCAGTGGTAAAATGTCATCTGTGTATTGTTCTAATACTAGAAAGGGAAGAGAGTGTGGAAGACTTCATCAAAATAGTGGGAAAGATCTCGGCAGAATGGAAAGATATGTATATACCTTTTTGGTAGTTTCATTGGTCTGGGTGGGCCTATAGTCCTAATTTTCCTACTTATAAAGTTGAAATGGTAAGGCTGTCTTTTTTTTCTACCTTAAAAGGAGATGGCTAAAAAAAAGAAAGTTTTTTTTAATTAACTCTAAGGACTGACAGATATATTATGTCCTGAAAAGTAGGATAAACCATGATCCTGACCTGAAAGCTTCTTAGTCTCACATAGGTTCTGCTACCCTAACAAGTTTACCTTTTTTAGGTTGTTAGAACTTAGCATAAAAAATTATAAATGAGTATAAAGATTCAGTATTCTCTATGCTTAGTTGAGGGAAGTCACCACATGTAAGTATCTGGCCAAAAATACATTCCACCTTTGATCAGTCTTCAGAAGCATGATGTTTTTCAAGAGAGAATTTGTAAATGTCATAGCTCTTTTATTTTTCTCACTGTCCAATATCCTTTCAAATTCTTTGTTGAGGAATCATCGTTGAACATACATTATATACAAACCATTACCCTTAACAACACTGTGAAAGAATCCAAAGATGGGTTCCTGTAGCTCAGTGGTTAGGGCACCCACCACATGCTCCAGGGCTGGTGGGTTTGATCCTGGCCTGGAGCTTGCTAAACAAACAAAAATAGCCAGACATTGCAGAGGGCACCAATAGCCCCAGCTACTAGGGAAGCTGAGGGAAGAGAATCACTTGAGCCCAAGAGTTTGAGGTTGCTATGAGCTATGACACCACGGCACTCTACCAAGGGTGACAAAGTAAGACTCTTGTCTCAATAAAAAAAAGAATCCAAAGATTAATGACTAAATGTTTCTCCTCTCTGGGATCTGAAAGTCACGATTGTTAAAAATTCTTCTAAATTACATTTAGCATAGAAAATACTGTTAAATGGAGGGAGAATGTTTCACAGTCCCTTACATGCATGCTTCAGTGCTACTCAAATCTTTATAAGGCTATTGTGCCCTGAAAAGCTTCAGTCACAGACATGTTCCTGTAAGGTATATACTTTTACCCCAGCTCTGTTGCAAACTTTTTTGAAACTCTTACATGTTTTATAAGAAGGAAGGGTAGAGATAAAACTTGCCATCTCCCTTCAATAGATACATAGAAGGTGTGGATCATCCTAGCTTCATTTGGCAGGGAGGTGGTGTCCTAACTTCTGACCACAATCTCACAGTTCCCCAGCAACCTTTTTGGAGTGGTATGTCCTGTGCTCTTTCCCCAGATATAGCTCCCTTACTCCTCAGGAGTATCTCCCATTCTTCCAATTCCACACTGGCATCTTAACAGCCACAAATTCCTTCATAAGAGATTGCAACAAATTGAGATTTGGGTAAAGTCTTCTCCCTCAAGTTTAATAAGGATATCTATATAATTTGCTTTTGAAGATTTTTGCCCTTTTTGTCAGGATACTGACCGAATTCATAAGCATAAAAGTATTCGGTCTGTTTATAAGACATGGGGTGTGCAAACTTAGAAAGTATTTTACAGCTGTGAAGTGGGGGTATTGAATGTCACTTCCATCAACACACAGGCTAGCCTTCCAAACTTAGGAAACAGCACTTCTATAAAATTGAGATTGAGCTTTGTTAGCAAATTGAGAGACCTTAAATATCAAGCCAAAAGGTTCGGACTTTTTTCTATAGGCAGTGGGGAAATTGTGGATGGTTTCTGGTTAGGGATTTCAAGGTCAATATGTGAATTCTGCATAAGGTATATTAGGAAATGGAGGTCAGAGACAATCCAAAAGAAACTCAGAACAACCAAAGCACTGTTAAGTAAATATTTAACATAGGGAATTAGATGCTTAAAATGCCTTCCAGGAAAAACTCCCAGAACAATTTAGCACAGACCTAATCAGGTTGCTCCTCCCTGTAGCTGTGTATTGAAGAATACATTTGTGTATGACCTAGAAAGAAGTGCCAATCAAGAAGTCAGAGACTGGCTTGGTGCATGTAGCTCAGCTGCTAGGGTGCCAGCCATGTACAAAAGAGATGGCAGGTTCAAACCCAGCCCAGGCCTTCCAAACAATGAGAACTACAACCAAAAAACCAAAAATAGCCGAGCATTGTGCAGACGCCTGTAGTTCCAGCTACTTGGGAGGCTGAGGCAATTTAAGCCCAAGAGTTTGAGGTTGCTGTGAGCTGTGATGCCACAGCACTCTACCAGAGGGTGACATAATGAGACGGTGTCAAAAAAAAAAAAAAAGTTGGGGACTTTAACACCCTTCTGACATAACTGGACAGAACCTCTAAACAAGAAACTAAACAAAGATATAAAGGACTTAAATGCGATCCTAGAAGAAATGGGATTCTTTGGAACACACATTCCAAAGCTAAGGAATATATCTTTTTCTCATCAACCCATGGTATGTACTCCAAAATTGACCACATCCTAGGATACAAATCAAACCTCAGCAAAATTAAAAGAATACAAATTATACCTTGTATCTTCTCAGACTACAAGGCAATAAAGGTGGAACTCAACACCAACAAAAATGTTCATTCCTACACAAAGACTTGGGGAAATAGAACCTTAAGCTGAATGATAGTTGGGTTCAGGAGGAGATAAAAGAGGAAGTCATTAAATTCCTCAAATACAGCAACAGTGAAGACATAAGTTACCAAAACCTGTGGGATACGGGAAGAGCAGTCTTAAGAGGGAAAATTATCACATTAGATGCCTACATTCAAAAAACAGTATGTGCATCAAGAAACTCAGGAACCATCTTATGTAATTGGAAAAAGAAGAACAATCTAATCCCAAACCCAGTAGAAGAAAAGAAATAACCAAAAGTAAATCAGAAATTAATGAAATTGAAAACAAAAGAATCATTCAGAAAATCAACAAAACAAAAAATTTTTCAAAAAAATAAAATCAATAAATCCTTGGCCAGATTAACTAGAAACAGAAAAGTAAAATCTCTAATAACCTCAATCAGAAATGATAAAGGAGAATTCTAAACTGATGCCACAGAGACACAAGAGTTCACCTCTGAGTACTACAAGAAACTCTCTGCCCAGAAATTTGACAATGTGAAGGAAATGGATCTATACTTGGAATCACACCCTTTCCCTAAACTTAATCAAGAAGAAACAGATCTCTTGAACAGACCAATTTCAAGAACCAAGATGGAAGAAACAATTAAAAATCTCCCAACAACAACAAAAAAAACCCTGATCCAGATGACTTCACCCAGAATTCTATCAAACTTCAAAGAAGAGCTTACTATACTGCAGAAATTATTCCAAAAAATTGAGAACAGACTCCTCCCCAACATGTTCTATGAAGCAAACATCACTCTGATACTAAAACCAGGAAAAGACCCAACTAAAAAGGAAAATTTCAGACCAATTTCACTAGTGAATATAGATGCAATAATTCCCAATAAAATCCTAGCAAATAGATTACAGCTACATGTTAAAAAAAAAATTTATACATCACCATCAGGTTTCATCCCAGGGATGCAAGGCTGGTTAAACAAACACAAGTCCACAAACATAATTCACCATAACAACAGAAGCAAAAAGAAAGACCATATGATCCTCTCAATAGATGCAGAAAAGGCATTCAGTGAAATTCAGCATCCTTTCCTAATTAGAATTCTAAAGGAAATAAGAATATGTGTCACATTTCTTAAACTGATTGAAGCCATGTACAACAAACTCACAGCTAATATACTGAATGTAGTAAAACTGAAAGCTTTTCCACTTAGAACTGGAACCAGACAAGGCTGTCCTCTATCACCACCACTATTCAACACAGTGCTGGAAGTTCTAGCCAATAAAATCAATCAAAACTATTTTGAGATATCATCCAACTCCAGTAAGATTAAGCCCACATCACAAAATCCCAAAACCAGAGATGTTGGCATGGATGTGGAGAAAAGGAAACACTTGCACATTGCTGGTGGGAATGGAAGCTAATACATTCCTTTTGGAAAGATGTCTGGAGAACACTTAGAGATCTAAAAATAGACCTACCATTTGATCCTACGATTCCTCTACTAGGTATATAGTCATAAGAATAAAAATCACAAAAAAAAGAATAAAAATCACATTATAACAAAGATATATGTACTAGAATGCTTATTACAGCCCAATTCATAATTGCTAAGTCATGGAAGAAGCCTCAAATGCCCATCAATCCATGAATGAATCAATAAATTGTGGTATATGTACTCCATGGAATATTATGCAGCCTTAAAGAAAGATGGAGACTTTACCTCTTTCATGTTTACATGGATGGAGCTGGAACATATTCTTCTTAGCAAAGTATCTCAAGAATGGAAGAAAAAGTATCCAATGTATTCAGTCTTACTATGAAACCAATTTATAACTTTCTCATGAAAGCTATAACCCAATTATAGCCCAAGAAGGAGAAAGGGGAGTGGAGGGGGAGGAGAGTGGGGAGGATGGGTGGAGGGAGAGTAATTGGTGGGACCACACCTATGGTACATCTTACAAGGGTACATGTGAAATTTCCTAGGTCTAGAATATAAATGTCTTAACACAATAACTAAGAAAATGCTGTGAAGGCTATGTTGACCAGTTTGATGAAAGCATTTCAAATTGTATGTACAGCACATTGTACCCCATGATTACATTGATGTATGCAGCTATGATTTAATAAAAAAATCAGTCAAGAGAAGGAAATAAAGGGCATCTAAATGGGGGCAGAGGAGGTCAAACAATATGATCTCTTTGCCAACAATATGATCTTATACTTAGAGAACCCCAAAGACTCAACCCCAAGACTCCTAGAAGTGAGCAAAAAATATAGTAATATCTCAGGATATAAAATCAATGTCCATAAATCAGAAGCCTTTTTATATGTCAATAACAACCAAGATGAGAAGCTAATCAAGGACACAATTCCCTTTTCAGTAATTCAAATAAAATGAAATACCTAGGAATATAGCTAACAAAAAAGGTGAAGGACCTCTAATAAAGAAAATTACAAAACCCTAAGTAAAGAAATAGCAGACGATATTCACAAATGGGAGAACATACCATGTTCATGGCTGGAAAGAATCAACATTGTTAAAAAGTATATACTTCCCAAAGCAATCCCCATTAAAATACCAACATAGTTTCAAGATTTGGAAAAAATAATTTTTCGTTTTGTATGGAATCAGAAAAAACCTAGTTTAACTAAGGTGATTCTTAGCAATAAAAACAAAGCCAGGGCATCAGCCTACTAGACAAGGCTATAGTAATCAAAACAGCATGGTATTAACAAAAGGAGAGACACAGACATTTGGAACTGAATAGAAAACCAGGAAATGAAACTAACATCTTACAGTCACCTAATCTTTGATAAACCAAACAAGAACATACACTGGGGGAAAGAATCCCTATTCAATAAATGGTTCCGGGAGAACTGGATAACCACATGTAAAAGACTGAAATTGGACCTGCACCTTTCTCCACTCACTAAAATTGATTCAAATGGATAAAAGATCTAAATCTAAGGCATGAAATAATAAAAATCCTCAAAGAAGCTGTGGGGGAAAATGCTTGAAGTTATCAGACTTGGAAAAGACTTCATGAAGAAGGCTTCAGGGGCAATTGCAACAACAAAAATAAATGAATGGGAGTTAAACTGAATAGATTTTGTATAGCTGAGGAAACAACCAAAGTAAATAGACAACCATCAGAATTCAAATATTAATTGGACAAAAGCTTGATTATTAGGATTTACTGAGAACTCAAACTAATCAACATAAAAAGAGCCAACAATCCCTTATATCAATAAAGAGAGATGAATAGAACCTTCTCTAAAGAAGACAGACAAATGACTAACATGATAAAATGCTCATTGTCCCTAATCATCAGAGAAATGCAAATCAAAACCACGCTAAGTTCTTACCTAACCCCAGTGAGAATGGCCCACATCACAAAGACTCAAAGCTGCAGGTGCTGGCATGGTTGTGGAGAGAAGGGAACACTTTTACACTGCTGGTGGGACTGCAAACTAATACAACCTTTTTGGAAGGAAGTATGGAGAACTCTCAAAGAACTCAAATTAGATCTCCCATTTGATCCTGTAATCCCATTACTGGACATCTATCCAGAAGAAAAAGAATAATCCTATTATCATAAAGACATTTGCACGAGACTGTTAATTGCAGCTCAATTTACAATTGCCAAACTGTGGAAAAAACCTAAACGCCCACCAACCCAGGAATGGATTAACAAGCTGTGGTATATGTATACCATGGCATACTATTCAACCACTAAAAAAAGATAGCAATGTTACATCTTTTGTATTAACCTGGATGGAGTTACTGGATGAAACTTCTCAGTAAATCATCACAAGAATGGAGAAGCAAGAATCCTATATACTCAATTCTGATATGAGGACAATTGATAACTTAGTACATGGTGGGGGTGGGGGGAAAGAGGGAGGAGAGAGGGAAGGAAGGAGGGGGTGTGGGGTCACAGTGTGTGACATGCATCTTGGAGGCAGGAGGCAATTATGAGAGGGACATTACCTAACATGTAATCAGTATAACCTGGTTCTCCGTACCCTCAACAATAAAAATAAAATAAATCAGTGCAGCTGCTGAGTTGTCCAGAGAATGAATAATGGAACAACACTGCAGGGAAGGCTTATTTCCTTGGCTCTCCTTGTAAGCAGCAACAGAGAAAGAAACAGACAGCTAGCCTCTACCTCACTTTCACCTTCCAAATCTTAAGAGTGTATGTACTTGCCAGAACCAAATTAATCTACCTGAAGTTCTGGATACTTGCTGGTGGCACTCTAGCTGCAAGGGAGTCAGAGAAATGTAGTTTTTAAACTTCTCAGCCTTTCTAACAAGTGGAAATTGGGTGAGTCCATCTGCAATTTTTACTATCACCATCAATATCAATTAAGAGATTACTGAAATAAGGAGTTATGATGAACAGTGCAATTCTGATAGTGGTGTGACACTGAAGAGAACATGGGACATCTTAGAACAGGGACATCTTAGAATTCAGAGATTAGGCAAGCGACAGAGTACTAAGCAAAGCAGTTAGAGAATGTTAAGCCATTTCTGTAAGGTGTGTAACTAGTTACAAAAATGTTACCATCACAAAGGTAACTAAAACTGAATGGCATAGTTTGTAAAATCAGATTAAACTTAATTAGATGTGAGTTATCAAGAGTCTAAGAATTCATCTGAAGCAATCAGTTGGTAGAAGCAAGTATATTCTAAAAAATTGTACTTAAGGTAAATTATGATCGTAGTAAGCAAAGCACTTAACACTGCTATAAGATGAACAGAAAAATACTAACTAGTTGGTCTACTCTTTTAATATTAAGAAAAATAGAATTAGAGGTTCAATGGACACTTCCAGATGAAACAGTTATACCAAGAAAAGAGAAAATGATTAAGAAATTCAATTTGCCATGCAGAATTTCAGGTCTTTTTAAACACTAAAAAGTCTAGCAATTTGTGTGAAAATAACCCAATAATATACTGTCACTGGATTATTTAAATTATTAGAATATGAAGTACCTGTCAAGGTTTCTTTTTTCTTTTTTAAGGATACATTAAAATTTGGTTTAATAATTCTTTGTGGCAAAAAAAAAAAATCACATTTATAGTGAATGAACAACACACATTTTTAGGCTATTATTTTTAACTACCATCCCATGAATTCATAGGGAAGAGGCTCCAGTAGCTCAGGGAGGCACCTTGCCATTGAATGTGACAAAACATTGACTTTGGAATTCATGGGAAATAGGTTCCAGCACCTTGTATCACTATTACATGGGGTCTATCTAATTGGTTATCCTGTGTGCTATGCCGTACACCTATTCTGCCATGAGCTCATGGAGAGTAAATATGTTCTTGCACCTAAAAGCATGGGTCCACT
>CAUYQV010168378.1:0-22055 GCA_963574575.1 Galagoides demidoff
AAATTAGTTTCATAATAAAGGTGTGTACATTGGATACTTTTTCCTCCATTCTTGTGATACTTTGCTCAGAAGAATATTCTCCAGTTCCATCCATGTGAACATGAAGGACGTAAAGTCTCCATCCTTCTTAATGGCTGCGTAGCATCCTTCTAGCTCTTGAAGTGAAGTTTATAGCCCCTGTATACACTCCTTTTGATTGCTTTGGTTACTTTTGCTTCAGTTGTTATTTTGTCCCTGGCACCTTGTGACCTTTTCCATCTGGTTTGGGGCTTCTCTGGTTTTTGTTCCATTTCCTTGGTGAGGGAAAGGCCTCCAAGCCAATTGTCATCATTACAAGCCTTTATTCAGGCTACATAAATAACTACCTGGCATTATGTCCTTTATACTTGCAAATGAACTATAGCCCTGTTCAGATTTTCTTACTTGTATCAAGATATAATAATATTTTAAGAGTTATTATAAGAAGTGTCTATATAATCAAACACTAGCCATGAGTTTCAAAGTTACTGAAATGTTCACAAAATGGTATTGCTTGTTATTATGAATTAAGTGACCTTGATTTACAATGTTTTCAAATCTACCGCAGAACTCATTTTCATACAACAAAAACAGGGAGATGCTAGCAAGAACAGGAAGGTTCACTACTGATATAATAAATGCTTCAGTTCTGGCGTTTTCTACACAGATATGACTGAGTAACACAGGAGTTAAAGTCCTTTGCTGCAAATGATTGTCCACATTAAAAAATATATATATATATACACTTGAAGCTCACCTACCGTACCGATGTGGTGCTTGTCTATAAATTAGACACCGTTCTGGACTGCTAGAAAACTCACTGAATGATGAGCTTATAGATATCAATTTAGATAGTATTACTCACCAATAGTTTCATGAGTTTTCTTAAAAATTAATAAGATGATGTGTGTAGCATGTCCTCTGTTTCTTAGGTGTGCTGGGGAAAGGAAGATACTAAATGATTTAGTCTCATGTCTTACCATTTATTTTTATAGGAAAATGTGAACCCCAATTTTGTAGTTCCATTTATTCTGCAATTATGAAGAATAATTTTTTACTTTTTATTTCATTTTATAAGGAAAAATAGGCTATTCTATTACTGTGAATAAAGTTCCATGTAGAAGCACTTTCAGTGGAAAAATAAGACAAAAACAATTTTGTTAGACACACATTTTATATATTGAGTGACATGTTTACACAAACTCTGTATTGTCAATTCTCACATTTAAAATCACATATATCTAGAAATAACAAATTTAATATAGTCTTAATTATATTTTTGACTAATTTCTTTAAATTTGGTTGAAAATACCCACCTGCCCAGTATTGTATAGTGATGTAGCTGTTAAACATAATTATATGATATATTTTAGGTAGTATTTTAAAGTTTTGATTTAATTATTGGGACTAAATACTTTAATTAAGGTTACCACTTTCCACACTGTAATTACATTTAAAATTGTGGTACTTAAGACACTTAAGGTAGAGTATATTAAAACAAACTACAAAGTAAGTTCAAATTCTCATCAATTTAAGGAGAGACAATTGATTTTTATTAATTAGATCTCTAGTTATTGAAATAACAGGTCACTTTGACTCTCTACAATCGGAAAGAAATGAAGTGTTTCCAATAAAGCGAGAAATTTAAACTTTACAAATAAGCAGCCTAGGCCTAGTAAACAGTAAAAATGCTATTCTTGGTGTAATACTCAGAAAAATACCCCACATAGGAACATTAGCATCATAGACATCATCCAAGTCATCAGAATTCTATTAAAACATCTCTATATTACCTACTTGAAATTAAAATAACAAAAGGAGAGCAAAAAATTTGTAAAATTAGAGAGATACATTGGTGACTATTTTAGAAACAGCCACTGTCAGCAGTTCTGCTTCTATATTTTCATAATAAGGATGTAATGGCATAGGTTTCTGTACAGGAGACAGAGTACACGTTGATGAACTCTATTTGTACCATCCTGCAACTGAGAAGAGCAATTTTCCAACGGATCAGAGAAAATACATAAACTAGCTAAATCACTGAGCCAGAAAACGCATGTGGGAGAAGCGAGTCATTTCACACCATGAAATGTATTACTTTACACATGCAGAGGATCTGACGCTTACTGAGCATCTTCACATGCTAGTCCGTACAGATTGCTTTGCATGGGTTACATATCAGTCATTATTAACAATTCCATGAACTAAGCAATAACATTCTTCATTTCATAAAAGTGAAAACCAAGGTTCAGCGAGGGAAAGTGACAGCCAGTACACAGCAAAGCATGAACTCAAACATAGACTCCCAAACCCACACACCCACCCCAGGACTCAACACAAGCAAGCTGTTTTCTGTCCCGCTTCAATGCTACTCTTTAATTTGCTTGATCTCTCTTCTTATAGACCCATATGAAAATAATATATATATTTTTTGAAAACACTGTAAAAATAACTAGATCCAATAAATTCATGAAAATGACGTTTCCCTCCTCTGGAATAAAGCTATTTGTCAAAACTCATTACAAATAGATAACAAAAATGCTCCACATTTTCACCTTCACTGTCCACTCCCTTGTTTCTACTGAACCATTTTTTCATAGTGGCTGTACATGTAGATGGGTATTCCTCTTTATGACTCATAGTGAGGTAATTCATCCTATTATATGAAATTTTAGAGAAAGAGAAATTTTACTTACCCCAAAGTTTTGACCCCAAAACTTGTGCATAAACACTGAGTCTATGTACAGTGAAAAGTGTAAAATCTGATTTCTAAAGTTAATTAGCACAGCTGCTTCTGCCATTTTTTGCAGACTATTGCCCAGCAACGTCACCCAATTATCTATTACTATTAGCTTCTGGGTTGCTACTCTGTTTAATATCCCCCACAACCCTATTTGGCATTTGTCCATATCCTATGTTAAATGTTGTTAGCTTAAACACGTATATTTTCTATTTTACCAATTTTCATGAACCCCCGTTGCTAAGTGGGGAACTAGTTCTTACTGATCATATGAAACGCAGAATTATGTAAATCACACAAAACCAAACAGCCACTTTTTTCATGATATCAGGTCACTAAATGGCATTTCCAAAAGTGAGAAATGCTAATCTAAATAGCATAAAAGTTTAGATTGGTTCTCATATAAAAAACAGATTAATGCCAATCATCAAAGGAGAGACACAAACTCTGTTTGGATTTGCAGAATTGTTAAAACACAAACTCTGGATTGGCTTTGCAGAATTGTTTCTAATTTATTCTGTTCAAAATGAAATTAGACATACATTGTATCTATCTATCTATGCATAATTTAAACTCTGTTTGGGGAAACCACGATCATCAATGTAATAAAAATTTTTATGTTGTTTTGCATCCTCAATTTTATTATTTTTGTCTCTCTCCTATCACCCAGTTCATATTCACTTTGATCTTGAAGCTCCACACATAATAATTTTTTTATGTATTCAGAATGGTTGTCACCCCTATATCTTATACCTGTGGTTTTCTCTGTGGGGGTCACATGCTTGCTGTGACTAAACTTTGCCAGGTAACTAAAGTTTTCTCTCGGATCAGAGTCCATGTTTCCACACTCTATTGCCTTCAGTCTAGCTAAGGCATCAGCAAGGCTAGTTAAAACATTATATGAAAACAATGTTTACAAGTGCCCTGTCCAACAGTCCATTACTTTCCAGAAATACAAAATATTTTAAATGATGGCACAATTAGGAGTATGGAATGCTGGGTCCATTTTATAAGGTTTGCATATCTCCTATGTACGATTTAGTAGACTTTTCCCATATTTTCAGGCAGAGTTCATTAGGCTTTTGATTATTGGCATTTGCTTGCTATAGTCACAACTTCCCCCAGACCAATATTGTGGAGACTCTATAACATGGCTATCTAGGTGCAGCCTGGGGAGCTGACCAGTGTGGTGCAAGGATTAGAAGAAGGAAATAGATTTTCCCAGGTTTTTAAAATTACAACCACAACACCATCCTCAGAGGCAAAATGAGTGAGATGATATTCTACCTTCCATGCTTGTATTCCACAGGTTATCAAATATGACTAGCTTCTTGTTCCCTAAGTTCCCTAAATGCCTTTTGTATTAAGTTTAAGCTGATTCATTTGTTGGGTAATGTTTGGGTGAAGAAAGGAGGATCAACAAGAGGACTCCGGGCAGTGAGGTCTGACATTAAACTTTGTAAACTTGCCTCCATTTCACTTACTTTGGCAAGACTGGACAGACAATGTGGTAAGCTTTCCTAACCTTGGTATATTAGTGTCCCATAGCTGTGAGTTCCAAAATTGCTTAGAAGGTTAGACTAGGCACTGGTATTAGCTTACTCCCAAAGGGGAGTACTTTGAAAGTGTCCATAGTGATATTTAGCAATGAGGTATGTAGTACTTTTTCTAAGATAAGTTTGTGAACTTAATTGTCATCCCTCATAGTTCTGCTTATTATTTACTGTAACTTTATATCAACTTACTTTCTCTGCCTCCCGCTTATGGACAGGCTAAATGAAAAGCAGATCCGGTCAGAGAAACAAGCCTGGCTTCAGAGGGATTTAGGCATATAATGATTTGTCAAACTAAGTAATGTAATTAGTCATTCAATTTATTAGTCAGCCAATCTACCCATTAGCCAAATTCAGACAAGTGTGGTTAGACTATATATAAGGAAACATCGACCAAACTGAAAGAAACACCTGTAGAAATATTTGAGGATTAATTGGAATAAAATGGGTGAAGATGAGTAGTTAGAAACAGAGCTCATATTTATTGAATTATTTCATTTAATTCTTATAATTATATTTTAAATTATGCTTAATACTCTAATCTATACCTATAATAAATGTTTTCTGAAATATCAGGTAATGCTTACAATAAAACTGGAAAATTTACTTTTTCATTTATTGAATTAAATATTGCTGCTTCCCCACAACTTATTTTAAATTTTTCCTAAAAATAATGGATTTAAAACAGCCATTAAGACAACTTTTTTCACATAGGACACTTACAGAATTTGAATTAGAAAACTGTGGGTCATAAATAGAATAAGTAGTAACTACAGCTAATAATAATAATGTACGTTTCTTAAAATTGGCTAAGTATATTTTAAGTGTTCTCACCACAAAAAAATGATGTAATACATATGCTAATTACTTCAATGTAGCTGTTCTACTAGATACTGTTTACATATTTCAAAACAACATGTTGTTTTGAAAAAATAAATTTTTATTTATAAATTTAGAAACAAAGAGAAAAAAATTATTGCTCCTTTCTCAGAAAAAAAATTAGGTAAGAAATGTGCATATATACTCAAAAGTATTAACAATGTCAAGGCATTCATGGGCCTATACACATCTCTGTACCTACTTCAATGCCTGGCACATACACTTATATACACAAATCTCCAAAGACTGCAGCCTCCTTCTTTTTCCCTGAGCCCTTACACCATAATCTAATGTTTGATATCTAATTTTTCATCTTTCTCCATTAATTTATTGAACATAATCTTCCCCTTTCAACCACAAGATAATCTCTTCAGAGAAATATGTCTTTTATTCCAGCTAGGACATACAATAATCACATGGCTATTGGTAGAAAATAAACACAAGTATGTGAAAGCCTTGATTACCTGACCCTTACAGGGACCCTCATTGCCCCTGAGAATGTGCAATGTTTCCACTTGCAAAATGCTTAGATTTAGCTGAGCATTGTGGCAGGTGGCTGTAGTCCCAACTATTTGGGAGGCAGAGGCAAGAGAATCACTTGGACCCAAGAGTTTGAGGTTGCTATGAGCTGTGATGCCACAGCCTCTACTGAGGGCAAAAAAGTGAGACTCTGTCTCAAAAAAAAAAAAAATGCTTAGATTGACTGCAATTATTGCCTTTCCACTAAGTCATGCGTTATTTCATGATCCTGTGATGTTTTTACCTCTATAACCCTGCCCTATAGCTAACTAAATTTCAGTATCAGTGGGCCAAATCCATGCATTCACTTGGAACAAACTTTTAGCCTGTTTTGGAGCCTTAAGGGAAAGCCATGCTTACTTTTCTTGATACCTCCGTTCAGCTTGGTAGTTCCTTCTTTGATGTCTCTACAGTGCCTGGTCACATCCTTTTGCCTTTGACAATGTCTGACCCCAAACCATCTAAAACTATCAAGCAAGAACTAGGCTGCCCCAGGGCTTCCTTTAATGTAGTAATGTAATAGAGAAAACAAGTCCACCCTGGAGATAAGTTTTATCACACTTTGGTCATAGTCAGGTAAGTCAATTATATGCTCAGTTTATTATCTTCTCAAATGTCCCGAAAACACAGTTGAAAAGTGGTGTCTGATGGTAAGAAGCCCAGAAATCTCAACAATTATTTTCATCTTCTAGTCAGAGTTTCATGTCTAATTTTTCTTTATTAAAAAAGACCAAAACAATCAAAAAGGATAACATGGTTATAGGCATGTAAGATCATGTAATTATTTTAGCTTCCTTGAAATCAACTATCACACAGGAAAAAAAAAATCCTTCAAGTTTAAGAAGTAGAATTAAGATAGTTCATTATGTAAATATCTAATTCTTTGTTTCCTTGCCCTGGTTTCATTGCAAAGATACTACATTAAAACTATAGAGAAAGGGGGAAAAAACCTTTCCCAAATTTATTATTTTCCATTTGCCTAATTTTTTTTCAAATATCCATACCACCCTAAGGATTTATAATCTTTTTAAAAATAGAAATGGGATCTTGCTATGTCACCCAGAATCATCTCAAACTTCTGAGTTCAAATGATGCTTCCATCTCAACCTCCCAAAGTACTGAGAATGCAGGTATGAGCTATTGTGTCTACGTTTGATTATTTTTATAAACTCTATTCTTCCCCATATTATTTTCTCAGTGAAATTATCACATTCTCATTGAGATACCACTGAATCTATAATTAGGAAGTTAATCACAGAATTTATTATTATGAAAATATAGAGTGGACATGTGCAAGAAGTTTGTGTTGGCCTCAGAAATATCCAAGGTGGCCTTGAATTGTGACTTCCAGGGAAGCTGTCTAGGAAAATAGGGGAAGAAGGCACAATCTCACAGACCTAGGGTACCTGAACAAAGCCTCAGGCTGTAGTATTGTTCACTCGCTGTGATATAATGAGTGACCTGTTTAGAATTTCGAAGTTGCTAACTTTGCGGAGAACTCTCAACACTACTCTTAGAAGGAATTCCTGAGCAGACCTGAGGCAAAAGCTCTAGCTGCTGGTTCACCCACCACCTGTCACAGAAAAACTATCAGGTGGAAACCAAAAAAAACAAGCAGAAAAGAAGGAGAGGATGGGGAATGGGGGAAGGGAAGGATCATGAGTCAAAACAATCTCATGCACCATGTAAAGAGCAGGTGGAAACCATGAAAAATCATGACAACATAGAAACTATAGGAATAATACAAGATTAGAGTCAAAGTTGAAATCTTACAGAACAAATGTCATTTCAAAGGCTTTCTCTGATGTGTGCTAAAACCCTAATGATTAATCTTCAGAGGAAACATTGCATGTTTGCAAAGCCTGCTGATGATTTGAAGTGTTCTCTCACCTACCTAGAGAACCTAGTGAAGCAATCAGAAGTTTGAGGAGTGGCTCTGCCCCACCAGGCTGAGGATTAGATGTTGTTAAGTCATCCATTACTAGTTAATTTCCTCACTGCCAACATATCCAAGTAGAATCTTACATTCATGGGGAAGAAAGTGAAATACAGGATCTAAAATAGACATTTCTCAAAAGGGGCAGGAGGACACAGTATGTTCTTTCCACTTTGTATTTCTAGCCCCTTTTGTAAATGTGCCTATAGCACTATGTCGTGTAAACTTTGTTACCTAGACACTTGCCTGAAGAGTTTAACATTGCCATCTGGCGAAAATATTTTTTGTCAATTTTTCTGTATGATGTCCCTTTAGGACATGTGAAGCAATGAAGTGTAAAAAAAATAAATGGTTCTGACCTCAATCCGAATATGGCTTCACTAAATAGAATCATTGATTTAGAAGAAAAACCAGCCCTAATAACTACACCACATTTAATTCAAGATCTCTAGACTAAAAAGTATTTATCCCTCTGCAAAGCTTCACTGTGTCCAATAGTTCCCCCCACCCCAAAATAACTATTTTCTTTAGGTCATGTACTCTGAGATTTCTCCAAATAAAAACTGAGCATCAATGAATTATGGAAGTTCTTTCTTCCAAAATATTCACATCTTGCCTTTGTTTAAATAACACTGGCTTTCATGTTTTGCCTACAGAAATTAACAAATGATACAAGCTGACATCGAGTTCAGTACAGTTTCTGCTCCTAAACTTGCCATTTTCACACTGGCTTTCCCACAAGGCAAAAACCACCCAAATATCAGAGAAATCACTATCAGCTCACATTGCTTCCTGAAGTGTTCATTCAGTCACATAATAAATCACTTTTATTCCTGCAGCTACTATTTCTTGCTGTCTTCCTTTCATTTGCTCGCAGCTTGAATGAGAAATTTATTTTCGACAGTTTGTGGTTATATGAAGAGTTAGTAATATTGTAAAATACTGAAATCTTTTTTATAGAGAGTTACTTAGCACTTCCTTTTCCATCAAAATATAGACTAAATATTTACAAAATTTACGTTAAATTTCGTTCATTGTGCTGAACATCATTCAAATGGTATGAACATAGGTGATCCAAACAGCCAAGAGGCATCTTCATACAACAGAGGAACAGGGATTTAGACTTTATTTTTGCATATAAGTAAAAAAAGCCTTATTCAAAAGCTTTATTCAAACTTTGTCTTGTCTCACTAGAAAAACCTTGTCTTTTCCCAACTTTATTCTATTAACCTACAATGTGACTAAAAGGGCCTTCATATTTCCCTTGGCTTGACTAAACTTTAAATAGGCTTCTTCCAGGCCATAGACACTGGCCTCCTTCTTTTTCTTAAGGCAAAGACAGAGCCTTCACTCTGTTGCCCTGGCTAGAGTACAGCCTAGGTCACAGCAACCTCAAACTCCTGGGATCAAAAAAATCTTCCTGCCTCAGCCTCCTGAATAGCTAGGACTACAAGTGTGCCCCACCATACCTGGCTAATTTTTTTCTTTTTTTTTTGTAGAGATGGAATCTTGCTCTTCCTCACACTCCAACTCCTAACCTCTCCTGCCAGGCCCTGCCCTCTCTTTTCTTTTTCTTTCTTTCTTTCTTTCTTTCTCTCTTTTTTTTTTTTTTGAGACAGAGTCTCACTATGTTGTCCTCAGTAGAGTGCCATGGCATCAGAGCTCACAGCAACCTCAACCTCTTGTGCATAAGTGATTCTCTTGTCGCAGCCTCCAGAGTAGCTGGGACTACAGCCACCTGCCACAATGCCTGGCTATTTTTTATTGCAGTGTCCTTGTTGTTTCGCTGGCCCAGGCCGGGTTAGAACCCACCAGCCTCGGTGTATCTGACTGGTGCCATAGCCACTGTGCTGGGGCGAGCCTTGCCCTCCCTTTTCTTGAGCATTTACATCAGGAAACATAAATTTTCTTTGTCTGCCCTTTTAAGTTTTTAAAAAAAACTTCTTGCCAGCTTTAAAATCCAGGAATGTCTTTCTCAAGGATCTAAGAGCCACATCTCTTTGAAATGTGTAAACATCAAAGAGGATAACGTCCTGTCTCTCAGTTTCTGTGGGAGCCTGGTTGCCTAGCTTTGGTGGATGATTTGGTCCAACTTAAAAAACTACCTCCTGTTTGGAAGATTGCTTTACCTTTCCGTAAAGTCAATTAGCAAACACAAATGGCTTAGGGTCCCCTTCTATGTCAACTCCTAAAAACTCTTATACTCCTGTTTTAGCGTAGTTGAGCTCACACTGAATTCTGGCGTCTTCCCTTACAAGAGCCTTGAACAAAGCTTTACTGGTTTAACTATATCTGGTGCAGGGCAGGTTTTGCTTTGACTAGCATTTATGGATATGCTGCAATTCAGTGTCCTCGGTACACTCAAGGTTTTTGTAGGCCAATCTCCTTGTAGATGTTTAGGTATAAAAAAAGAAGACATTAAAACCAGACTTAAGGCTACTATAAGACAGCAGAACAAATATAAAATCAAACAGGATAATAATAGAACTATTAAAATGTTTATGAAGAAGCTCAGGAACAAAAAGTAATGATTTATTTCCTATATCTTTCTATAAAAGCCTCAAGCCAGATTAAAATCAATAAAATAATAAAACTGGGGTAAAAATTAAGACAGAAGACTAATACAAATATGGATCCCAGAAGAGACAACACAAGTGCTTGATCAAGTTTCATATTTCGGGTCTGAACCTCCTGACAATGAGAGAAAGAAGGAAGAAGAGTCAATTCCTCAGGGCAGCTTTTCTTAACTAACTTCTAAAAGATTGTTATCACGTAGAATTTTATATAAAAGACACTGACAAGTGTAATAGAGGATCTTTTCAACATTATTGATATATTTGCATTTATAGCACATGCCGTAACATACTCTAAATGGCTATTTCCTATAATGATCACTGGTAAAGGCCAGAGACCTGGTTCTGGAATATAATTTCGGGAAGATCATTGTAGAAGGAATATAATGACGTCTCAGTATGTCAGCGCTACTTGTGAGACTGCAGTTGAGAATTAAGTTTAAAGCACCTTGATAGGTGAAATATTCTATTTTCCTCCTGTTATAGTTTGGAAACAAGTAACCAAGTGGCAGAGTTGGTTTTCTATTATGACTTTAAGAAAGCTAAGAAATGCCTGAGACAAAATTAAAGTCTACCCCCCTTTGTGCAGATGTAGAGCCGGAGGCATCACTGCTGTGTTGTCCAACTGTTAGAGGCGTAGTTACTTAGAAGACAGTGAGATTCGAGTGCCCTGTCATTGTGTAACTTATGGCGATGCTCAGGGACAGGGAACAAAAGTCAGGACTTTACACAGGAAGCTGCTTCAGATGACTTACAATCCTAAGGCCCAATGAACACATGTAATAAATATTTTTCACCTGAAAAAAATTTATGACTGGTAGTAGTGGTTACCATCCCTAGTCTAGAAAGAGTTCAGTAATGATTCCAAAGTGATTTGATTCTGGAAACATGACATTGAGATGTTAATAAAGAGGGACTCTAGAATTCTTTGTTGACAGTTATTTTTTTCTCTTCTCTATTATGTTAGTTATGAAAATTCTCTTGAAAGTTTGTCTCTGTTTACCACTTTAATAATAGGGGCAATAATAATATTCATACAGGAAGAATAACAAGAGAAATAGCATCATTGGTGCTTGTTATTAGCCACACATTGTTCTAAGAGATTTGGCTATATTGACTCATTTAAGCTTCAAAAATAACTCAGTAGAATGAGTACCATTATTTCCCCTCAATTTATAGGGGAAACCTGAAGCACACTATGGTCATTTGTCCCAGGTCATGCAAATACAGGTGGAACCAAGATTTATACTCTGCTATTCTGACTCCAGAGCCCACTTTTTGAACAGAGACAGACAATGCTCATCAAATATTGTACATGCTTCCCTGTAGTCCTCAGACCATTTTGCTGAGAAAATGAGAATGGAGCAAAGAGACTTTCTCACCAATTAACTAGGAATATAAATAACACAGATTACTTCCAGGAGGAGAAAATTAGAATCTGATGGGTTGCCTCCATTTTTATCTTCCTTTCTTATAGTGACTTGAAAGCCACCTCTGGGGGATCAGTGCCACAAGATGCAGGAGGTCAGGATCCCAGAGTCACCAGATGAAGGATAGCACCTACAAAAATCTATGGAAGACTTTGCATAAGTGAGGGCTCAACTTGTGATCTTAACTTTGGAGATTGTTATCTCACATAGGCTTTGCTACTTTCACTAACAATGCTCATCAGCACAACCCTTTGGGTTCTCATTTGCAGCTCTGTACCCAATCACTCACTCCCTAGCTCATAACATTCACTATCTTGATTCCAAACTTGCCAAGAAAAATCTGATATTCCCATACTGAACTACCCTTTGAGGATAGAAATTAAGCATTTTTAAAACTCATCTCTATTAACCCTTTTCATCCAAAAGTTATTTACATGTATCCTTCTATATTATCTGCTGAATTTTTGAGTACTATAATCACTTCGTTACTAAAACTGAAAATGGGTGATTCTCTTGCCTCAGCCAGCCAAGTAGCTGATCTTTCTGTTTTTGGCCAGGGCCAGGTTTTGAACCCACCACCTCCAGCATATGGGGCTTGCACCCTACTCCTTGAGCCACAAGCATATTAGCAAGAAAAGAACAATCTCAGAGTGAGCAAGGGACTTGAAGAGAAACTTCTCTGAAGAAGACAGGAGCATGGCCTACAGACATATGAAAAAATGCTCATCATCATTAGTCATCAGAGAAATGCAAGTGAAAACTACTTTGAGATATCGTCTAACTCCAATAAGATTAGCCCACATCACCAAAATTTTAGCATGTAACCAAAATATTTGTACCTCTGTAACATTCTGAAATTAAGAACAAAAGAGTTAGATGAAATCAAAGACCTCTGTCAGCTTGAATTTAGGGAAGAGAGAAGAGTTTGATCAATAATAGTGAAGGATTTATAAGGTAGTACCTGGCAGTATCTAGACACTTATAAAGACAAATCTTCATTTTCATTACATTTCCCTTATTTTAGAGATAGAAAATCACTTGTTTTGAATTATTACTTGTATAAACGCTATTTTATTTAAAAGGTAACTATAAAAGTACTAACAGAACACAGTTCCTCCTTGATGCAGCTGGAAAGTGGCATTTGCCAGGTGGCTCTGCAGAAGCCAGAGCGCTGTGGATTTGAGGGCCCAGACAGGACTTCACAGAGCACTTTAAGGAGTCCAGTGGGCCTCCAAGGGTGCAGTAAAGGTGATCTTTCACATTTCTGGGAGACATGTCACCAGATCTTGTAAATGTATGCCCACAGACCACTTTGACAGAACAGCAGCTAGAGTGAGGTAAAAATGAGCTATAAATTGAGTCATGAGTTATTATTTGTGCTTAGATTTAAAATGGTCTCTCCAACAAACTGGCCCAACAAGTGATCAAAATTTACTCTCTAGGTCATTTTAAATTGTATAACAGTAAAAAAAGGTCTAATTTTTCTAAAAAGGATAAAATGTTTCATTTTATTAAATAGGGCAAAGTATGTCAAGGTAAACTTTCACTTAACATTCGTTGTGGGTGGTGCCTGTGGCTCAAGGAGTAGGGCACCAGCCCCATATACAGGAGGTGGCGGGTTCAAACCTGGCCCTGGCCAAAAACTGCACCAAAAAAAAAAAAAAAAAAATTGTTGTGATCCCAGCACTGTATGAGGCCAAGGCAGGAGGATCCCTTGAGCTCAGAAGCTCAAAACCAGACTGTGCAAAAGCAAGACCCTATCTCTAATAAAAATAGAAAACCTAGCCAGGCATGGTGGTAGGTACTTGTAGTCCCAGCTACTTGCAAGGCTAAGGCACAAGGATTGCTTGAACCCAGAGTTTGAGGTTGCTGTGAGCTAGGCTAATGCCACAGAACTCCAGACCAGACAGAGTAAGTCTCTAAAAAAAAAGTATCTTTATTACATGCAATGGAGATAAACATTCAGATGGAAGAAATTCCATGTTGATAATTATTAATCCAATCAAACTCGCCATAAGCCTCCCATTCTGCAGTGACAATGAGGAGGCCAGCATCCATCCTTCTTCAGGGGTCCTCCTGCCTACTGGGATCCTACTGGGGTCCTAGGCTCACCCCATCTCTCCGAGGTTCTCTGTTGCTGTGTTGAATCTTAGTCCTCCCCACTCCACCGATCACTGCAGTTTTTATAGAAGCAGCTTTTGCATGAAGTGCTTCCTGCCCAGGCTGGCTCTAGCTGGTGGATGACAGCAGCGTCCAGGCCCGGGGGCTTAGTGCCCAAGCCTCCACTGGCCTCCAGTTCTGTGATTTGAAGTGACCATAGCACTACTACTGAACAAGGACCTGCCCAAGTTTTCTTCCTAGAGCCAGGGAAGATATCCTACTGATTATATTTTTAAGGAGCAAAGACAAAAAGTAAGTTTGTGTTTTGTTGGATCATTTTTATTCAATGTGTCAACCCTACTCCCAAATTTCTAAAGGATAAATATAATTTTAAAATAATGTACAAAATAATAAAATGAATGACCTTCCATCATGCAAAGGCTCCCCCCTAATCCAAAGGATTTATGGGTCACAAACCACCCCTAGAAATGTCTTTAATTACATTTTCCTCCGCAAAACAGAAGTGCCCCCTGAAACTTCATTTATAACATTGTGTGAAAGAAACTATTTTTGTGGTAACTATGGAAGTTGGCTACTTAAAGGAATCCATCAGGATCCCTTTGTACATTGAAAAATAATTTCCTAGTTATTTGGGGGGAGAGGGCAGTATAGCTTCTTCTGCATTAGGTTGCTCCAAAAAAGTTTAAAGTTTTCTCTGCGTTTTATCTAAGAAAATGGAAACGAAAACGGCAGATTGATTGGCCTTACGGTAAGAGACAGCAGCACCCAGTCTTGAACCCATAGGCCATTCTGCTCTTTCATGCACATTTCCAAGAACGCTTTGTTCTCAGCTTGTAATCTGCCACACCTGAAGTTAAAGGTTTCCGTAAGTCCCAGGAACCCAGAACCAGTACCTTGGTGAACATTGCAGTCTAGTTCTTCCTCTCCGCCCCCTTCACTTGAGAGATAAGACAGAGCTTGCAAGAGGTCAGGCTATGGTGCCCAAATTCAGATGAGTGGCTCCGACCTTTCCTGCCCCCTGCTCTGTCACCCCAGGAAGGTCCCCTGCAGAAGGGACAACCAGAGCAGAGCTTCTGGTCATTCCAGAGGAAAGGCCATCATGGGCTCCCATCCTTTTCTCTGCTTTGCATGGAGACAGTTTAGCTGAGGGAGTGGGGTGGGGGAGCACTGCAAGGCCACACGAGGGAAGGGCATCCCACTCAGCCTTTGCACCGTGCGAGGGGTCACCCCAGGTGACTGTGTTCCAGAAGCAAGCTGAGCCAACTCTCTGCCTATTCATAAGTATCCACAGTAGCCCCCACCTCACCCCAGAAACCCCGGTACAAGGGACAGATTATCTCAGCTCTCATTGTGAGGCAGTCACTGTGGCCGAGGTTGCTGAGGAGTCAGGGGCAGTTTCCTGCTCATGCTGCCAAGGCAGGTTGCCCAGCTCCCCCGGCCACCCTCAGCTCTGTCACCTCACAGAGTCAGTGCCCACAGCTTGTTATTCCATGCTGCTGTTGTTATTCCAACCTTCTTCCTGGACGGTCCCCCTCTTTTCTTTCTGACATGCACTTTTGAAGCCAAAGAAGCACTGACCTCACCTCCCCTTTGCCTGGCTTCCTTCCAGGGCCCTCTGGCTTATCCCCTCACCAGCTCAGTGCATGCCTGGGCTGCCTTGGCTCTGAATTTAGTCTTGGCACTACTGAGGAGCCTTGGGCATCCATGGCACAGCTGCCAGGCCTGAGACCCTCCCTGCTCCCACTTCCGCCCTAATCACTTTCCTGTTGGCACACCTGGAGCAGGCACCCCTCCCCAGGCCCCTCTTTCGCAGCCTCCTCATGCTGCTCCCACTTGGTTTCCCTTTGCCTCTGGGTTGTGTCCAGAACGCAGCCGCTGTCAGTCACCATGTGTTTGTGAAAGCACGCTTCCAGCTTCAGAGTGTGCCTTCATCTGTTAGAGCATCTGGCCAGGGCTTGCTGGCCACAACTGTCTTCATCACTGAACATGTATATGTGATATCCAGGGATCTTTTGACAAGTAGGGACTCGCTAACGTATCCACTCCTCGGTCTTCCAATTAAAATATCTCTTTGAATCACCCCCAGGTGGCAAAACCTCATGTTATGAGACAGACACTCACAAAACGAGGTTCCATGATGCTTAGTCACTCTTTTTCATGAGAAACAAGGTACAAAAGCCACAAGAATAAAAGTTGTTAACCATTGCCCAAAACCAGGAATAGAATCCACCCATGTCCCCCTGCCCCAGCTCTGCAGGGACACTGGTCCCTTTGTCTTCCTCCCAGACCTGAAGACACAGGGTTGGGCTGGGCAGCCTGGGTTCTCACTTCCTCACCTCTTACCTGGCTGAGTTGCAGCCTCTCCCCTAATTAAGCTTGTGTGCACGTGTGTGCATGCACAAACACTCAGAGAGCCAAAAGAGATTTAGGTGCAAGCCAAACATGAAATTAAGCCTGTCATTCAGAATTTTTTCGAAATTCACTTTAAACGTCATATTTCAGCAGCAGCATCACTCAGGTCCACACGTCTGTGCATTTGCCCCCTGCCGAGCAACGTGCTTCCTGTTTCCTTCCTTTGTCCTAAATGGGCCCCTTTCACAGATTTCAAAGAATAACTGTTTTCTAATTTCACTTTCCCAATTCTACACACTTTTCTTCAATTTCTTTTTTCTTTTCTTTTCTTGGGTTTTTTTGTTTGTTTGTTTTGGTTTTTTTGTAGTTTTTTGGCCGGGACTGGGTTTGAACCTGCCACCCTCAGCATATGGGGCCAGCGCCTGAGCCACAGGCACCGCCCTTTTCTTCAATTCCATTCCAGCTTCACTTTCCATTCCAAAGTGTCTTCATCTATCTTCAGATGGCTGCGTACCTATATGCATGAGCTACATTTTAATTTCCTGACCATGCCCAGTCCCAGTATTCCTTAAAGAGCAGTGGCTACAATTCTAAAAGTCCTTCTCTTGGTCCTCACAGAAAAGTGGAAACCACTTGTACTTTTTTCCACTACAGTTAGTGGAAAGCCTCTAACTGTAATATTTTCCATGAGACCATCTGAGTCTCTCTATTTGCTCACACAGGATCCTGAGAGTCTCTTGCACTTTCTCTCAGCCCTTTCCTAAAAAAGCATAGTGCATCCAATCATTTAGCTTTTCAAGGGCTTTTACTGTTTTCTTCATTCTCTCCACTGTGGGTTGGTGGACTACTGCTCACAGTACCATGCCATATATCAGTGTCTACCACTGGAGAGGTCAGGCCCTCTTTTTTTTCTGTTTCTAGTCAAAAAAAAAAAAAAAATCAGGGAAGGACTCTGATTGGCCTAAGTTAGGTCACATGCTTATCCCAGAGGCAATCGGTTAAGGCCAATTGTGATATCACCAAGAACACAGCAACACCAAGTCAAATGGATAAAGCAGTTTCCAGAAGTAATAGGAAAGCTATTCTCAAAAAAACTGAAGACAAAACACTCAAAATACAAGATATAAAAAAGTACATGTAAGTCTGTGTGTAGGTGCAATTAGGCATAATATCCCTGCCTAAGGACACGTTTATATACAATAAATACATTGAGAAGAAGTTATCAAAATGTCAATAGCCATTACACTAAGAGGGTAGAGTATAGATGTTGAATAACTTTAGATCTCTCTAGAAAAAGTTAGAGTTAAGTATGATGCTGAGAAATTTATGGGTAAAATTAAAATAACAAAGGCACAATTTACCATTTCCACACCAGCAAAGAAGAAAAGGGGAACATTAATTGTCTATCAATATATTTATCTATCAATAAAGGCAGGAAGAAAGAGAAATGCTAACAAGGAAAATAAGCAGAAAATATAAAAGAAAATGTTTAAAGTAGTACAAGAAATTACACTAAATGTAAATAAACTAACTTTTTAAGGAAATAGACTATCCTTATGTACTTTAAAAAAAATCAAACTGTGTCCTATTTATAAAACTCATGCCAGAACAAAATGACATAGGAATATTAGGAAAAGATGGACCATGCAGGTACTAAATGAAAGCTTGTATAATAGTATTAAATTATAGTAAGATATGATATAATTTATAGCAAAATCATTAAGAGAGGTAAAGAAGAATATGACATAGTAATAAAAATGACTCCACCAAAATTTAACTTTTGCCAGTGTTGATCCCATTGCTCATTATGCTCATTAAACTAAGCAGGGCATTTGAAGTGAGGAAGCTAACTCAATCTTTCTTGGGAGTGGCATCTAACCAAAATAATTCTGAAACATATCAAGCAAAAAATGATACAAACAAAAAAAAGTGAGTAAGTGAGGCAGCTTACTCCCTTTCTTGGGAGTGGCATCTAACCAAAATAATTCTGAAACATATCAAGCAAAAAATAATACTAACGAAAAAAAAAATGTTTTTCAACTATCCTGGGTGATTTTAGCTCAAACTATCAGTCAAGTAGACAGAAAATTGTAAGAAGGGTAGTCTATGAACTGAAGTTAGTCACTAAATCATGGTTAAAACTCAAACATTGATGCAATTTTAGGTAAATTATAAAAGGCAGAAGATTTTGCACTCATTCCATCATCAACATCCTTTTTCTCCTCACTCCCCAAATCATTTACCCATGAATAGCATGACTGAAAAAAGATTGCTTCTGGGAAATGATAAATAACCTGGAGCACAAGTCACATTTATAAAACTTGCCAAAAGGTAATAATTTTATAAAAATAAAAGAAAAGTGGTGCCTGATGTTTTATCATATCCTTTTGAAAAAATGGCATCAGGCTTAGGGAACAAATAAGGCCACTGCCATCTCCCATAGTCTCTTGTCATCTACTGACCGGTGGCACGTTCACACAGGTACTCTTTCTATAACACAGGTTCCCATCTAAAATTTCTGCAGGAACTTAAAAGTAAAAGACAACACCAAAGATTACAATGGAATTTTCATGCTATCTATAAAAGCAACCACAGTAAATGTGACACTCCCTTGATTGCCTTTTGCCACCACATATCTGATCCAGAATGTTTATTCCCCTGTCTATATTGTCTTATATACTCATCTACATCTGGCTGTGGCGCAAGTGTACACTAAGCCTCTTACCTCTCCCTCTGAAGAAAGATTGAGGAAGCTACCTTACTTCACATGCCTTGCTTGGTTTAATGAGCATGATGAGTTTAATGGGATCAACACTGCCATACAAAATATACCTTTTATTATAGCAAAAATGTATCATAACTGTTGACCCAAATCCATCAACCCTCTTGAGACGGGTTCATGATACATCAAGATACCGTGGCCCAACACTTGAGAATCATTGCTTTAGGATCTCACCATCTTTACATCCTTTATAACACATAACATTTTGCTTTAGTTCAAGCTAGTTCCTGGAAGGAAAGAATAGTTCATCTGCATCATGCATCTGATAATACTGTGTAGAGTCTCTACTCCATGTCAGGTTGTGGGCTAGGCATCGAGATTTAACGTGACTAAGATATGATCCCTGGTCTTAAGGAGTTTATGATGAGATGGATAGACCTATAAAGAGGCGATAACAATACAGTGCAATCGGGTGACCAAGAAGGCCAAGAGGGCATCTAGAAGAGGCCCCTTGGTAAGAGTCATAGAGTCATAAAGTGGCCAGGCCAAGTCAGGAAAAGAGAAGCAGGCAGTAAAGAGGCAGAGATGGGGGTGACAAGTGCAGCACAAAGGGGAAGGCGGCGAGGCTCAAAGGTGGGGCTGCAGGAGCCAGCAAGATGTCTGAACAAGGAGAGGTGCATACGCCCAGCCCCACAGTGAGGCTTGGCTCATCTCTATAGCAATTCTTCATGGACACAGAGGCCCAATATAGCCCACCTCTTTGCCTAATTTTCATTGGACTTTGAATCAATTTTTATCTTTTTGACCTCTATTTCTGGCTGCTATGAAAGGAATCTTCCAGAAGCCTCCAATGACTCTGGTCTACAGCACAGATTCCAAGTTTGACATTTAAGGCCTTCCCACCAACAATATCTGATCGTACCTGCCTCTCTGCAAATATGCTCCTTACCACCCACCTATTTCCTAAAAACAGGACTTAGCCTTCTCTGCCCTTTTCATTTGCTTACAATAGCCCAGCTCTCCCTCTGCAGCCTCATTCATGAGTCCAAGACTCACCTCAAGCTCCTCCCTCTGGCAGAGCATGAGAAAATGTCTATCGACTAATCTGGCATTTCACACTGACAAACTTCTCATATTTTCTGCTCATCTCCTGAGCTAAACTGTAAGCTTCTGGAGGCAAGGAAGGTGCTCATAAATACTCTGCATTTCAAAAAGTCAGTTTGGTTGAAGGGGGAACCTTGGTTCTTAGAGAATGTTAAAGGTTAACACCAAACTATGACATCCTGACCTAACACATGGAGTACAGGAGAACTGGCAAGGACCCACTTCCTGACTGAGATTTAAACTAGTTCATGCTGATTCCTCCACTACCAAGATCACCTCACAGCCCACCAGTGATGTCACAACAGGCCAATCCCTGAACAGCAAGATAGCAAGAGCTTATCCCTCTGAAAATAAATGTAAATGTAGTATGATGAGACCTTCCCCTTTTACTATATAAATGTTGCCAGTGTGCAAATCTCTTGCACAGTCATAAAATATAATCATAATGAAAACAATTATTAAATTTTTTCAATGCAAAGTGACCAAGAAACTCATAAAGATGACGCCATAGTTCTATGCTGTGTTTTTGTTGTTGCCTCTGTTTGTTTTTCACTTCCTAAACACATCAGAGCCTGGGCAGGCCCCAGAGATGAGGACACAAGAGCTGTCAATCCTACTTATTGGATTATAAGGATGGGGGGGTAAGTGTGTGTTTAATGGATGGCGGGGAGGTGGGCAGGAACAGCCCCAGAGGCCCAATGTGGACGTTCTTCCTCTACACCCATTCTTTGGAGCAAGAAGAAGCAGGAGGAAGATGAAATTCCGAAGGCTTTGGAGGAAGTTCTGAGGAAAAGGCATTGATTCTCCTTGTTGTGACTCCAGAGACAAGAATTAGCAGTAACACAGGATGAGTGTTCCCAGAAGACAACAGGCAACACACCCTGGGAAGGTGTTTTCACATATGAAGAGTCCCCAGTGGGCTGCTATGGAGCAGGAATTCCCAGTCCCTTGAAGTGTTGAGCCACATGTGAAGACAACCCCATGCCACACCAGGTCAGGCGACCTCCGAGGCCATCCAAGGTGGTGTGGTCTAGCAGAGAGGGCGCCTTTTCCTTCTTCTTATATGCCCTGTTGGCATCACAGCCAAAATATATCCCAGCCTGCCTACTGCCCCCATCTTTGCTGCCAGCTCCCAGCATCCCAGTCCAAGCCATTCTCTCCTCCCTTGGACAGTAGCAGTAGCCTCCTAACTGGCCCGCTGGCCTCAGCAATTAGTAACCTGTGGCCTAGTCCCACCCTTCACAGCAGCCAGAGTGATATTACTTTTGTGTGTATGTGACTGAAAAAATATTTATTTCTCTATTTTAAATAAAACAAAATTTGACAAATAAAAATTGTATATATTTCTATATACAACACATTTTGAAATGTGTATATCTTGTGGAATGACTAAATTGAATAATTAACATATATATTACCTTTCATACTTATTTTTGTGTGTGTGATAAAAACACTTAAAATCTACCCTCTTAGCAATTTTCAAGAATACAATATATTTTTACTAACTATAGTCACCATGCTGTACAATGAATCTCTTGAACATATTCTTCCTAACTGAAATTTTATGTCATTTGACCAATATATCCCCAACCCTGTTGCCCCAGCCCCTGGTAACCACCGTTCTTTACTCTGTTTCTATGGGTTCAACTTTAAAAATTTTTACATGCAGGTGAAATCACACAGTATTGGTCTTTCTTGTGCCTGGGTGGTGACAGGATCTCTACCTCTATCAAGACTGAATAGCATTCCATCGTGCATATAACCACGTTATCTTTATCCATTCATTCACTGATGGACCCTTAAGTTGTTTCCATTTCTGGTAATTGTGAATAGTGCTGCAACGAACATGGGAGTGGAGATACCTCTTTGACTACTGATATCATTCCCTTTGACTATGTACCCAAGGCTCGGCGCCTGTGGCTCAATCGGCTAAGGCACCAGCCACATACACCTAAGGTGGCGAGTTTGAATCCCCAGCCTGGGCCCACCAAACAACAATGATGGCTGCAACCAAAAAATGGCGGGGCATTGTGGCGGGCGCCTGTGGTCCCAGCTACTTGGGAGGCGGAGGCAGGAGACTCGCTTGAGCCCAGGAGTTGGAGGTTGCT